>VWYI01015224.1:4977-26206 GCA_013399455.1 Anthoscopus minutus
AATTTCTCAGGCATAAGCTTTGCATAAACACACAATGAAAGATTCCTTATGTGGGGTGGAATATAATCCTAGAAAAATTTGCAGAGGCTACACTGAGGTTCTTACAAATTTGTTACCCTGTTTATTTTTAAAGACAAAAGCCTCTAATTGTGTCAGTCATAAATAACAGCTGTAGTGCAGGCTACAGGTTTTTATCACTAATCATGTTTCAGTAAAGATTAGCCTTTGCTCCACTGTTTCACAAACATGAGTGAAAGCTTAGATTTGACTTGCAAACAAATTCTTTAAGTACTCAGGACTGAGTGAAGATTATATTAAGACAAGCCTTGATTTTAAAACAAGACTTTTTTTTCCTTCTGGTTTCTTCATATATAACAGCCAACTGGGGGAGATCATAGATTCATAATTGGATAACAAATTCTGTGATCTTCATAAGAGTATAAGTAAGGGTTTCTAAAAGACTAAGGATGCTTTGTCTTTACTGGTAAACTACCTTTTTTCCCCTAGACATGTATTCAGAGTATCTACCTTGTTAGATGCCTGCCCACTCTTTAGCCCAAAGGTGGTTTGGACCTGGACTGTAGTTCATAAGTACATCTGCAATACAAAAATCAGAAAAGGCAACCACTGAACATATATATATATGCTTTTCTTTCTAAGACTTTCCAAGGTATCTGCTCAGCATAAATATTCTGTTTCAAGCAGATGAAAGTATAGATCAGATTTCAGAAAGTACCAGGATGAATTCTTACAGAGCAGAATTTCTCTTTTCTAAAGCTTCTCAAAACTCTCCTCCTCCTTTGCCCTTGCTCAGGTTTTCATATGTGCCTTTGGGGTTGTGTATGGTCAGAGGCATGCACAACAGCCACCAACACAGAAACAATGACACTGTCCACATCTTAGCTGCCCCTTCCAGCTGCCTTGCTGTAACTTCAGCGATCATCTAGGTGAAGAGTGCCTGCTTTTATCAAGTAAGAGAAAGGATTTGCTAGTAGAGGCAAGAAAGCATTTTGAAGACTTCTCCGTACTGCCAGGTCCCATAGTTATAATTATTGTTTGTTTTGCTTGGAGCTCCAGGTTCTGGAGTTGTGAAAAAATCTCAGCTTCCATTAAAAGAAAAGGTAGGTTTTGTGCCTGCAGAGACAAGTCTGAAAACATGAACTTAAGGCCTGGGGTATAAAAAAATAGATAGAAAAAAAGTACTTAAAAAAGGTATTACTTTAGTAAAAGTTAATGACATGAATTTTTAGGGCTGAATGTATCATTTCTAAAGGCAGAAGACTGGGTATGATGCACCTTACAGCTAAAAATCTCCTTGCAAATGAAGATAACTTTACTTTTCTGAGCACATTTGGCTTCCACAGAGCTCACAGAAAGAATGGAAAGAAAAAAGACTTTCATTTCTATGACAATCAAACCTAAACCACCATTCAGCCGCTCAGACACGTTGCTGAGTGCAGCATGTCAGGGTACCTTGTCACTGGAAATCATCTGAGAGATGGATGGGAAAGGGTCAGGCACATCCTCATGGAGCTGCTGTGGCAATATGACAGAGCAGGTTGTTGCACCCCATGTAGCTTCTGACTGGGGGATGTTTCAGGAACCACCTGCCTGCTTCACACTGCCAGCCACCAGTGGTCCCTGTGCTGGGCCTGGCTCTCCAGTGGGGGATAGGAGAGTAGCCCTCCTCCACTTATTTCCTGTGCCTTAGTGCATTGACTTTCCCAGCAATAGAACTGAAAGCCAAAATGAGACAAAGCTTTGGCAGAAGATGATTCTGCTTTTGTCTTCACAAGGTCAAGTATCCCTCCAAGCAAGTTTCCCCACCCTGTAATCTCTCCTTTTTCTCCAGATTAAATTGTCATTTTCTCCTCTATCTTCTTTTTCTTTTACAGTCAAGAAGACGTGTTTGTGTTGAGGCCTCCTTAGTGCATTTTCCATTCCCATTCCTGCCATATAGACTTACATAAGGTGCTGACACCCTTGCAGGCTCCAAATCTATCTTGCTGTGGGTGAAAGCCTTTGCAAGTATGCTATGATACAGTGCTTATACAGTATGATACAGTGCTTAACACATCACTAAATGAAACTACTATATGTGGGTTTTTTCCCCCAGAAACCAATTTGTTTCACAGATATCTGTGCCTTCATTTTCATTCTGGTCCTGGAAGGCCTCAGAGGAGATACTACACATATATGCTACCAGAAGGATTGAGAGCACAGTGCAAGCGCAAGGAAAGGAGAACTGGGGATTGCTGAGGTTCATCTGTCTGCAACAACTTGGTAGACGTCAGCAGGAATCAGGTGTTGCTCAGGGTAGCAGGAAGTGCACAGAAAACAAAATCCTTAAGACAGAATGGATCAGGAAAACCACCAAGTGATCAGCTGTAGTCAGCCAAGGTGCTCTGTAATTTGTAAGAGAGTCCCCAGGAATTGTCCAAATGTGCAACCAGCTATGTGCCTGGGGAGTACAGATATAACCTCCAGCTTGTTGGGAATGATCTGAGAGCTTCTGGAATTTTGGCAAGAGTCTAGAGTCTAAAGGTAACAGAAAATTGAGTAGCAGTTGTTTTGAGTAGAGCGTAAGGAGAGAGGAGGTTCCTCTTATTCCATAGGCTCCATATCTAATCATTGAAATAGTAATATAAAAGAACTAGTTTTTAAGACTCAGACTGAGAATTTGTGTACTATATGAATAACATTTTCAAGCTGTAGAATTGCAACCACCACTTTATAAGGGGATGAAACATCTATTTCTTATTGGGTACATTGCCCAATAAGTTCCATTGGGAACTTCCAACTTGTTCCATTTTAATTACATTTCCAATCAGTGGCCTTAATTTTTGCATTTCCTAACTGCTGAATTTTGATTTTAGTTCTTTCACATTCTTTTCGTTTCTTTGCACCTTGTAGCCACAAAGTAAGTAACAGATGACTAATGCAAATCACTCACTGAGAATTCTGGCCTTTCCTCACTAAACCAGTATTAATAAATAAGTATGGTCGTTATCTTACCAATTTTCTTTAAAGCAACTTAAAATATCCAGTGCAATCTTCCTCTACTTACATTGGTCTCTGTAAGCACTTGAAGCTTTACTTACTAGATGTGAATCTCTGCTGCCTGTGCCTAATTTCTTCTATCTGTTCACATGTTGTCTTCTCTCTGTTGCTGTATAAAAGACTTGCACAAACAACAAGGGAACCACTGGCAGTGGTGCATTAACTACATGTAAATGTTCTTGACGCACAGTGTAAATTAACTGCAATAAACAAGAAACTTCCTGTCCCTCATCACTTTCCATTACAGTTACCTTATGTATTATTTGTTACCCCAGATGGTAAAAAAATTTAAATGGAAATTTGTTTTTATACTGCCAGTGCTCCTGCAAGTGAAAAAAAAGAGATGTGTTAGGATAGATCAGCAGAGTGTGGCAGTGGCGACACCTAAAGCAGTAGAAATGTTTGGGGTAACACACCAGTGAGGCAAATGGAGAAGGCCTGCACCTTTCTACACCCAAGCTGTGTTTACCTTTGTAAAATATATGGATAACCTTTTGTCATAGTCAAAAGCAACCAACACTTAGCACTGCTTTTCATGCAAGTTGCAGCTGGATTTCCTTAAACTGGCTTAGCAACCAAATCAATTAAATCAACATTTCCCCTCAGCATGGATTTTTTCATGCCCTGCAGCAAAATAAATGTATGAATATTCTTATCTAGAATAATTCAATCATCCCCAATTTTGGATGCTTGAGAAAAGTGGGCAGGTGGAAAGTTGTGGAGACAGAAATTCATTGTCATCCCTAAATGTAAAAAGCATAACCAATGCTGCTAATTAATTTCTTAGAATCCCACAATCAGGTCAAACCACTTCCATGCCTGTTCTAGATCCTTGCTTCTGTGCCTTTGCTTCTGTGAATATCATCATTCTACAAGGAAGCTTTTGGATATATCCAAGACTCTTTCCCTGTATCTGAGTCCAGCTGGCATGTTTGGCCATATTTATATTAGTCTCTCTCATCCTCTAAATCACAGTAAAAGGAACTAACAGCATTGATTTGGAGCCAGACTGCTTTGGGAACCATCCTTGGTCCATGCAAATTTTTGCAGCATGCTTGGAAGTTGTTTGGGAGTGGGCAGGTTGGTGCAGGACGAAACCACAGCCAGGAGCACACTAACGAAGGTGCCAATGACTGAGCTCCAAGGCTCAAACCTTGGCACTGTTTAATTTACAGCTTTGCCTGAGCTGAGAAATCCAGAAACTGCCCTGAATTGTGTTAGTAATCTTTCATCTTAGATCTGATCTATTGCTAAGAAACTTAATTCTAGCAGTGACCAGACAGTAAAGTCTTTTTTCTCCTGCAACACAGGCTGCTGCATGTTATCAACGTGCTGAGACTTTTGGCTCAAGCCGAAGGCAACTCAAGAGAGTGAGAAGCTGGAAAATTAACAAAAAGAAAAACATGAAAAATCATTGTGCCACTGTACTATTCCTCCATTCCCTCCCTTCAGTTCTGTACCCAACTTGACAGCCCTGGAAGAGGGTCTCAAAGGTAAAAGGAATGATCAAAGGTATGAAATGGCTTTCATGTGAGGAGTCCCTGAGTAGCCTTGGACTCTTCTGCCTGGACTTGGTGGGGATACAATAAAGGTCTACAAAATCCAGAGTAATGAGGAGTGGCTGGATTGTGAATGAATGCTCACTCCCTTTTCCAGTAAAAGAACCAGGGCCATCAGATGAAGTTAAATGCCACACAGAGAAGTGTTTTCTTTAGTTAGCAATTAGAGAGCCTGTAGAGCTTTTACCAAAGAGCTCCACGAATGTAAATGTTTATACAGTCTTGAGGAGAGACTGGACAAGTGCTTGAAATAGAAATCCTCTGAGTGACAAAACAGAAAAGCTTCACCAGGATTTCAGACAGGAAATCCCCTGAGCTGAAAATATTTTTAGGTTGAAAGAAGGAATTGTCACATATTCTTGCCCTGTTCTCATCCTTCCCTTCCTAGAGGCACTACTGGGAACAGAGCCCTGGACCAGGTGGTCCATGGTCTGAACCGCCTTTGCTAGTTTTACATCCTCACTGGTGACACAAAACTCTGGATGAAATATTGACTAGATGAAATATTCTTATTAATATTATTGACTGGATGAAACATCTCTTCATCATCCTCAGGGCTGAAGTCACACTATATGTGATGTTCCTATGGGAATTGCTTTGTTTTCTGAAAGGTGGCCTTGCACAACACCAGGAAGAGGCTGTCAGGCCGTCCTACCTGAACACCCCATATCATATGTATTTACCCTGCAGGGTGGCCAGGTGTCTACATCAACTCTACCTCATCTAAACAACATGAAATTACAGCACCAACTTAGCCAAAACTTAAGGAACAGGGAAATAATCCTGATGGCTGCACACTAGGTCATAACCTTGGTTAACACAGCAAAAGTAAACTTAGGGTTTTTTTCCAGTCAGTTTTGCTATGTCCTTCAGAGGTAGCATGTGGATCCTCATCAACTCTTAGCACTGCAGCTTTGAATCCTTCCCGAAATCCTGCTAGATTCAATTTTCTGTTTAAAATTTTGCTTGCGATATTACACAGGATTTGGGAGTAAGGGAATAGCAGAGGGTGAGTATCACTGCATCTGGGATTTGAAAGGCTGTTCCAATCAGTTTTCTCTTCTGACACAGGAAACAGTGATTTATTGGTGAAATGCCTAATGCAGCTGGGAAGTTCTGCTGAAGTCTTGAATTTGTGTGAATATTTCCCACGTGTGAAAAGCCCAGATGGGAAACAGTCACACAATGGGAGGGAGAAACCTGGAAAGCGGTAATGTCAACAGAGATTTAATAGTAGTACTATGCAGCAAGTTGGACATGCAGTAAAGAGTAATACAGTAGCAAAACAGACCAAAGATGTTTTGGCTTGTGTCACTACAAGGTTTGTTTGAGACTCTGGAATGTAGCCTTAATGTCTGGGCATGCTGTTACCTGAAAGATAACTGGAATGAATTCTGAGAAGGGCGGGAAAAGTAGTGTGGAAAGAGAGCCCAGTTGCTAATAGCACATTCGGATTGAGCTCTGAGCACGGAGGCACAAGGGGAGGGAGCGCAGCTATCTGCAGGATGTGAATGCCGAGCTGAGAGGAGACAGCAGAGGGCACGGTGCCTCATCATGAAAGGCAAGTGTTGCAAAAAACCGCGAGGTAAAAGTCATGGAGGAGTTTTCTAACCCTGGGATACGTTAGGCTGTCGAACGGCCACCAGAACAAAGATGCCAATTACTGGGATGGTTTAGGTAAAAGGGAGGTAAAAGCACAGCACAGTGGGAACATTCTACTTCGGTGGACATATGCAGATGGGTTGGAAATACTGGGGTTTCTCAGTGCTGAGCTGCATAGCCTGCAGATTCATGGTCTTCTTAGTGAAGATGACACAACACTCAAAGGCCGACCTTGGCACATTTTCAGCCAATATTCAGAAATGGCCCAGGCCTATTCAGGTCAACCCGTCCCTCATGACCACATAGACCACAACTGAACATCTACCCATGTCACACTGGAGAGAAGGAGAAAGGGGAAATCACACTTCCTGGCTTGAATGCACAAAGCAGGTACTGCACAGTTTAAAGTAGTACAGTAATCTTGAACATAAGTTGTTCCCAAAGCCTTCTATGTGAGAAATTATTGCATCATGCTTACACTGTTATTTCACTTAAACTGCTAAGATACAATCTTGGTACAAAAGAAATAAATAATGGATCAGTATTCTGATGAAATAGTTTTTCAATAGCAATTTTATTCTATTCTTTTACTTCAAGGGTTTGACAAAAATCCCACCTGAAATCCAGTCCTTAAGACTGAATATTAGCAAGTATTGGAGAGCCAGATTAGTCACGCTACTTCCTCACTCTTCAAAGAAAAGGAAATCAAAATTAATAAAAAAAAACCCTGATGGATATGAGATTAATTACCCTGCGTTTTTGCCTTTGTTTTTCATAGTGGAGATTACCACATATCCTTCAGCAAGGATATGTAAAACCTCAGCCTGGGTGAAAAGAGTTCACAAACAGCTCACACATTATCAGGGATCCTCAAAATCATTACAGGTATCACCTACCAGAAGACAAAATCATAGTTTCTGAAGGACAGGTTTAAAGACAGAGTTTGAGGCTTAACACTGAATTTCTTGGATATTTTTGCCTTCTCAGACCACTAGAGTTATCTCAGCAGGCTGTGTATAAGTCTGATTCTCAGTTTTAAGCAGAGTTCACAAGATAAATCTCAACAGTGTGGCTTTACAGTGATCCCCTCTGGAAGGCTGAATGTGAGTGAAGCTAGAAATTTAAGAACTCTGGATCAGCATAAGGCAATGGTGCACACTGTCAGCATTTCCTGCTACTGTTCAAAGCCGGGATAAGGGTGTCTTGTTATCTCTGAGTTTATTATTCTATAGACACACAAATTGTACTATGACAAGAGTTACACTTAAAGCTTCAAGAGACAAGTTTCTAGGTTTACTGAACTTCAGAAGGCATGTGGGCAACTAGATCCTGGACTAAATTCTCCAAATGTTTTCACTTGCATTATCCACATTTAAGGATGCATACCTCTTTAGCTCTTTAGCAATTTCCAATTAAGTAGAAAGAAAAGGGTGGGGGGGAAGAGAATGGTTTTGTACTGACATTTAAACAAAAATCTACTTCTAAAGTATTAAGCAGTATTTCAGTTCCTTACTCCTCCAATGGCATTCAGCTACCATGTCATGAAGGTCAGCATTTACTTTTACACATTGGAATAAACTCCTAACAATTAGAAATAACTTTCTGCTGGGTATAGGAGGCAGCATGTTATGGGCCTCCTGCAGAAACAGCGCAACCCTAAAAGTTTACCACTAAATGTTTCAAGCTTTATTCACCTACTTCACCAGTTCTTAGAGGGCTGGTGAAAGGTAGCAAGTGTGGAGATTGCTGTTAATCTTTTCTCAGACACCTTGCCTCTACGGCATCCCTACAGGTCTCCAGAGAGGACTGAAGCCTTACTGTACAGTCTCACAGACTGTTTCTGTTCTGCACTTGACCCCGAACAGCGGGGAATGAAACATAACCATTTTGTGGGCTATGAAGCTAGGGAAGAGCAGACCTGTGCCTTAGGCATGGCTGAGAGGCAGTGACCTGAGTTGGGTTCCAGCTTTGAGAGATCAGATTTCACACCACGGTGTTGGGCACTCACCAGTGAATTGCAGAATTGCATCTCCCTTTTCCTCCAGGTGAAACAAAGATGGTATCAGCTGAGAGACTCTTGAGGTGAAAGAGCCCCTAAGCCTAACAAATATTGTTGGCTGTAATTTTCACATTTCAGTCTGTCTTCAAATGAATGTTGTTCTTATAAGGGCAAAGCGTTATTTTCCTTCACCCTCCTCCAGAGTAAACCTGGAATCCTGACAATAGATTCAGGGGTTAATGTGACAGCTACCCACACCCTCTGCACAAAGTCCAGGCATATCTTTGTTAAGCAACTAAGAAAGGATTTCTTTCAAGGATGTGTGGCTTTTGAGCCTTGAAAAGTCTTATTAGTCAGATAGGGAGAAAGAAAGTATGCTTATATATATATACAAACAACCTGTTGTAGGAATTTAGCAGCTTGTGAATAGAAAGAATACAATTATGCTGGGCTGCATGGCCAAAAGTTTAACGGATCAGACCCCATATGGCCTAACACAGTCTCACTCTGACTTGCTGAGCTGCTTTAAGCCCTCTGTCAAAACGGCATGAGCCTCAGCAATTCACTTCACAAGCACAAGACACGAGTGTAAGGTAAAGCTGATGCAAGCTGGGAGTAGCTGGATCAGTGAGATATGACTCTCATGTCTAAACAGGGCTTTGGGCTGAGCAGAGCTGGCTTAAAGTAGCTTTCTCATCACAGAACAGAATGGATAAACTAAGCAACTAATGCACTTCCTCTGACCTCCTAGTTCTTAGCTGCAAATGGAACCAGTACACTCCATTGTCATCACTAGGCCCTTTTAATTTCAGCACAGTCATTTCTGAGAATTATTAGTGGTAAAATTCCTTAATAAACCAAGTTGCCTAAAAACTCCAGAGAATTGAGGCTTCCAAATCTTAAAATTTTATTAGAAAGCTATTTTCTCTGAGACTTCATTTTGAAAATTAACCCCAAGGCTTGGAATAACTCTAAAACCTCAGTGGCTCTTAAAAAAACTAAGCAACCCTTCTCTCCCCATTTCTTATTCCTTAAATAAACTATTAAACAAAAAAACCACTTATATCTTAAGTACTTACAATTTAAAATTTAAGGGTTTTGCTTCAGGAAGCAGTTATACAAATAGAAACGTTTTGTAACACAGCAAGCTTGGGCCCAGTTTTGTTATGGTGTAACACTGGCTAATGCCCTTAATTCAGCCAAGTACAAAACACTTACAGGGTTTCAGGACAGAAACCTGCCTACTCCTTCCCCAGTGAGAATTGCCATTGAAGAGTAGCTGGAAAGCTGCTGCATGTTTAAGAAACATGAGAGAAAGCCAGAGATCTGATTTAGGCTTCTTATCATACCTCTGAAGAAATCTGGAGACCATTCTTTGTCTTATTTACCCATCTAAAACTTGGATGTAATTCTCCTCCTGTATTGCACCAGTCCTGAGCCTTTGCAGGACAATGCATCAGTAGCCCCAAGTTACTCGCCTAAGCTGGAGTCTGTATGCACTTTCCTGTCACTCCCACAGCAGGGGTTTTGCTAGTGGTTGGAAAACCAATGCCAGCTCCTACTTGAAAACCACCCCTGAATCTCCTCAGCTCTTCCCTAAGCTAGACACTGTCTTCTTGTTTCCTCTGTGCAGGTTTATCCTCTTCCTCTTCCCTCTCTGTGTTTCGATGGTGGATAGAGAGCTGTGCTTTGCTTTCTGCCCTGGGCCTTTGAGTATTCTTGCAATATAATGACCTAGAAGGAGGATGTTGGTTGATTTTTCTGCTGCATGCCATGCCAGGCTGAAGACTTTGTGAGCTTCCCTCTGGCAGACTGAGTCCTGCTGATTTCAGTGGGAGGTGGGAATGCCCTGCACCTTTTTGAAAAGACAGCAAAGGTCCCCCTGGCAAAGGATCTCCCTAAACATGGGCTTTTTACTATTGCAAAATGGTTCGAAAATTAGACTTTAAAAGCTGTAAATTACCCCAGTAAGCCAAGGAATTTGCATTTGTAAAGTACATGCCTGAGGTGCAAAACACATTAACAAAATATACAAATAAACAAAGCTGTTCAAACCCAAATGCAATTATGCATTCAGGGCAAGGTGCCATGGAAATCCATGTCAGCTGTGCATGTATGTTTGAAGGCAACGTTATGCCCTGAGACCAAACTGGTTTGTTTTCCCCACCGGGAAAATATAGAAAATACTGGTGCTATCATATTATTTACAGGGTAGTAGTAGCTAAGGAAATTAATTGCATTTTGCACTGGGCATTGCCAGTATGCACAGGCACACATCTGAGAACCAGTCCTTTGCCTCAGAGGTGGGTGCTGACGTGCACACCCCTGTCTGTGACCACGTTCAACGCTGTTCCTTACGCAAGGAGGCTGCTGGCAGGTGCCTGGAGGCGATGTAGGTACTGAACCTCCATTTCCATAGGAGGCCTTCCAGCTCAATCAGGAATTTGCAGTAATGCTATGTATCTCTGCAGCTGCTTTATGCAGGCACCACCCAACCTCCCCTCTGTGGCATTTCTAAAATACCAAGATGCTTGTGATGGTCCAAGAACATTGCAACAACACCGAGTCATTTTAGTAATTTTCCCCAGCATCCTGGGGACTGTCCTGTGGATGGAAGCATGACCTTGGAGAAGAATAATTTTTCATATATATATATANCCGTACAGCTCAGCCACTCACAATGTTTTGCATCACTCTTATGCCTTTCCAGCAAGGACTGTGGGGCCTTTCTGAGGATAATGGAAAAATGAAATTTCCACCATTCCTGCAAGAAGCACATTTTCCTTCAGCACTGCACCAGTATGTCCTTCATTGCCTTTAGCTTCTGTCATTAGACACTCATATTGAGCTTCTAGCTTTTATTTCTATTTCCATATGCCTAACTCTTGTGTTTGACGTCATTCAGTGCAATTCAGCAATTTTGAACAAACACTGTCCAAGGCCCACAGGAGAAAGGCTTCCACCCTTGTGGACAGATCCTAGGGGTCTCCAAAAGGTAACTCAGGTTTCATCTATGCAGCTGAGTCCCTTGAAGCTCCCTGCTCAAGTCATACAGCTTGTGTAAGTGTAGAGACCAGAGCCCCATGCATGCTGCCTTCTAACTTTGTGCTTGGTCTTGGTGGCTGGGGAACCTAGCAGAAGGGTGCAGTGAAGCTGCAGATGTGTGTGAAGCATGGGAAGCTGGAAATTACACCCCTGGGGGAATATCTGCATGAAATATCAATATGCTTTTTAGAAAGTCACTGTCACCAGGCTAAATGACCCTTTGTAGGGGTCTACACCTATATGGGACGCTTTCTACAGGTCCACAAATCAGAAGGGGCTGGAGGCAAACATTCAGAGAAGAGTAGTGGGGAGATATCTTAGACAGGCATTTTGAAGTGTTACACAGCCACAAGACATGTTTTCAAATGAAAAACGAAACTTTGGGTGTCTTTGCGCTGAAATTTTTTTTGTCTTTTGAAAAGGACTACTATACCTTTTCAAAGAAGAATTTTTGGTTTATTCTCTGTTTATAGACAGTGGTTGCCCAAACTACCTGATTTGAATATGACCCTTTTTCCTGGTGTCAGTCACAGGTAATGTAACACTGACAAGTTAGGTTAGGCTGATTCAAACCTGATGGAGAGAAGCCTGAAATAATTTTCCTGGCTGTATCCACAGAGATTTAGTGCCAACTCTGGAGGGCTTTTCTGAACCTTGTTTTGTGACTTCTTGGGTGTGGAACAGAAGATATACCAAATTAATTCAAGAGACAGAACTGCAGATTACAAAGCAAACAGTATCTCACTAGTATGTCCTTGTTTTGTAGTGTCAACTCCAAGTGCCAATCCTGCCGTAATTAAAAAGTTTTACATGTCATCATAACAAGGTCATACATATACTTGGTGTTGGATTTTCTCAGTTACAGGACAACTGGATCTCTACTGCTTTTTTTATTTTTATCAGGATTTATTCTCACTTAAATCCTCCTTTTATCCGGAATCATTCTCACTTAAAGTAAAATTTTCCTTCAAAAGTAGCAAAAGTATGCAGAGGGATCAGGCTGCACTTTTGCCAATTGCTGCCTAGTAACTCCAGCTTCCAGAACCATTAACCATGTGCTGGTTTGAGTGGGATAGGCTTGACTTTCCTCACAGTGGCTGGTATAGGGTTATGGTTTGGATTTCTGCTGAACACACTGATGTGATATTATAGAGGTCCTTTTTTCTTGCTGAGCAGGGCTTGCACAGGGATGCCTCATGGATGCCAGGTCTGTACCTCCCCTCAGGTACTGCTTTCTTTCCTAGGTTGGGTTCTAGCTGCAGTGGCCTCTTTAAGGGCAGATCAAACTTGAGTCCCAGTGGCTGCTGGTCTAAGGTGTTGATCAGAGGCATAATGTGGCCAAGCCATCAGTAAAGCTACCAGTAAAACTATATTGAAAAAATAAACTTTTTAAAAGTGGATTTTATAGTGACAAAAAATCCATATGCATGTTCATCTGTCGAGAAAACTGTCATCTCCAGGGGACAACTGAAGAAGTTTCAAGCAGCCCTGGAGTTTCCTTGGCTCCATTTTGCTTCCTTCTGGCATCTTTCAGCTAGTTCTTGAAAAAGCACCTCCCATGAACTGTGCCAAGTTCTTCTGTGTATCTGGGATTCACTCCACTGTGATCTGCAATCCCAGGCCGAATGAGTCTTCAAAGATAGTGATTCTGTCTCATCTAAGACCTAAACAATCTTTCTGAACTCACCTGTTGTAGTACAGTTCTCCTTATGCCTACTTTTTCCAGAAAAATTTTACAAATTATAGGAAGAAATTACAGCTGCATAATCCAAGCATAAGGCATGGCTTGTCTCAAAACACATGAAGATTCCAGAAATCTCTATGGAGTTAGTTAGTTTTTCTCACTGAGGAATCAAAACTTATGACACTTATCTCAAGGCCCATATGGACCTTATCTGGAGTTTATTTAGGTGATTATATGACCACAGGATCGTCTCAAAATGTAGTGCCTAGTTATGGATGTTGAATACATAATAATAACCTGGGACAGTGACAATGACAGCAGGTTTTCTGTGCTTTCACTTGAGCATTGAACATGGAGGGAGCCAAAATTCACAGAATCTTTTTAAAAGCCTGACTTTAGTCACTTGGTCAAAATCCAGTGAGTCATTAGATAAATTGTTAAAAAGGCATGTTGTTGAGTTACACACATTCATTTTTAGATCAGATTTCTTTTTTATTTTGAATTCAAAATATCTAGATAACCTAGTTCTCATTTCTTCTCAACTGCTTTATGATTGAGATAGAGACAGAAGAAAATAAAATTCCAACATATCATGAGAGATCCGATTATGCTGATGTAAAATTGATTAGAAGAAGCCCAGTTGTGGAATTTCCCAGAAAAAATTAGAAGCTTTGGGAATGCAGATGCAGGCATGCTTCTGTTTATGGGAACTGCAAGCAGTGAAATTTGCTTATCAACTAAAAAGGGTAGAATTTGGCCTTACCCTGCATAAAAATAACAGGAAAACACAACAAAACACATCTCATGAAGTTTAGATTAGATGGGAACTGCAAGTTGCATAGTTCAGCTCAGGAATCCCAAACTTTCTGAGAATATAGAGGACCTTACTTCAAGGGTGTGTGTTCAACCTCTCCCAGGTCACAAAATCTAGGGTTATTTGGACCTGATACTTTGCAGCAAGGACACAGAAATTTTAATTCAGATTGTAGAGAGAACACAACTTGCTGCTGGAACAGACACAAACCTGTCTTAGATAATGATGCACAAATAACTCCATTTTTGGAGGTATTTTCCATTTTTCATTCTGTAGTACGGAGAGAATAAATAGTATCCCTCCTCCTGGGAAGACTGCAGCAAGTTTTCCTTTAAATTTTTTCTATGCATTAAACTTGCATATATTCATTGTATCTTGTAAAGATAGTCATAAAGTTTTACTGTGGGATGGATATAGATGTAGATGACACAGATTTGCAAGGAGTAAATAATCAACAACATGATTATAGGACTGTAGGTTGGTTCTGTGATCATCTTTAGTGCATTGCTGAATGAACCCCTATAGAGCTAACGTTTGTAAAACAGCTTTGTAGTCCTCAGATGAAAGACACTACAGGAGTGCAAGACATTATTATCATTATTCAAACAGTAAGTCTGAAATAAAGCATGAAACTACTGTCAGAGTGACTGTGGGGAGGTGGGAGCAGGGCAGGGGTGCAAGAGAGGGTGAAACAGCAGCTGGCATTCTCATTTGCTGCCATTAGCATGGATCACATATCTCTACGTGGAGAATCATTTTCTAATTCTACCTTGGGAGAAGAGAGGGGGAAAGAGAGAGGCATTCATTCCATGTCATTCAGAAAGGACCTTAAAGACCTATTTATTATGCTGCTTCCTTCAGGGAGCTTGCTATAGGGTTTTGATTTCAGCTACGATATACTGACTGCTGGAGGAGAAAAAAAACTTCCTGAACCACTCTCTCCCTTCCTCTTCTCAACCCTGAATTTCACATCAAGCTACATTGTTCTCTTTCCCCTTTTCTGTTTGTAATGTCAAAATATATATGCTCATACACACATACACAGACAGAAGATCTCTAAGAGCTATGAATATTCTTGTCTCAAGAACCAGGATAGTGGAAGGTAGCCTTGATCCTGTCTAGGATCTAGGAAAAATGGACAGGACTTTGTTTAACCCTCTCTGGTGGGATTCCCAATTATTTAGATCAAAATTACATTTGATTTGTTAGGTCATTTAAAGCTGAACAGTAGGGTTAAATTATTTTCATTTAATAACATAGTCATCAGAGCTCCCACTCTTTGACATGCAGCTCCTGCTCCTAATTGCAGCTATCCTTCTTCATAATGAAGCAACAGTTTCAAATTTCAGTTCATTGTGTCTACAATTCTTACCCAACCAGAGGTTTAGCAGCAAATAAGCTGCATTTATCCATCCATAGATGATAAATGCAGAGCAAGAAGGAATAATCGGTTTTTAGAGCGTCCCTAAAACACTGACAGCAGACATGTTTTGGTATGACCACATGAGAAAGCATTAAAATTTCAGTGGTTTGCTGACCTTCCATCTTCACTGTGTTGTGCGTAGAACAAGCCAGGGGTCCTTACCCATTTGTCACTGATGCAGTCCTCCACTTTTGTACGTTTCCTTTAGTTTAGCACATAGTGAATAGCTGTTGTAAGACCAGGAAATCTAGTAGAGAATTTAGGGGGGGTGGAGATGAGGGGTGGAAGGAAGAGTATTTCACCACAGGCTAAACCTTTATGTAGTTTGAACTGGGGTAGCTTCATACTAAGCCAGTGGAATTTTGCCTGCTTACTTCAGTGAGAAGCTGTGTCCATTTTATCCAAGCATCTTCCAACTGAACAATGTCCAAGCACAATTCAGGCCATGCTTATATTTAATCTTGTGACAATATTTGTCAGAATTGGACTGTCCCTGGTTGACTGACTATCCTGCTGAATGCAAGAACCTCGACCATTTAATCTCTGTCAAAGGCTCAGATAAAAACTTCAGGTTGCCATCACAAATCACCAGTGAATAATAAAGGAATTCTCCTTACAACTGAGGTAAATTCAGCTCAGTTAGAGATACATTTGAATTGCACCAAAAAGCCAGGCTCCTTTGTGGACCTTCATAGGTGATGCTGAGGTAGGTAAATTATCAACTTATGCCATCCCTTTTAACCCAGCTGGCTCTGCTGCCTTATCACAGCACATTATTTGGCTGCCACATGTTCTGGGATTTCATGGGTCTAACCATAACAGACTGGGCCTCTGACAGCTAGTGCTAGAATTTGTGACACTGGGATTTTGCTTCTGTGTCTGTCAAGAAAAGAAGGAAGAAGCAAGAAGAAGACTGAGAGATCCCAACTTACTGCTTTATCTTTTGTCTCCCTTCTTTTACTGTACTATTGTTCTTTAAAGGCTAGTGGCAAATATAAAATTACGTGCTACATCGACAGGATTTCATCACTGCAAATCGGCTGTTCTGCCCAAATCCTTCTTTTCCTACATTTTATCCACTGTTCCACCTGTCCCACAGCTTTGCACAAGCATAAAACAAGAAATAAAGTTGCATTTAAAACACAGGCAGAAAGTACAACAAAAAATCTATCAGGAGAAAGAGAGGGTTTAATGGCATATTTTATGAGATATAAATCATTTCTACAGGGTCTGCCCTTTAAATCCATTACGGTATGTTAATTGTGATTTTATATATTAAGTGATGGGGTGTACTCCTCCTTAGTACTGAATTTATGAATAAAAGACAGTCACCAGCCTGTGTTAAGCACTGGTGAAGGCGTTTCACTGAAGCCTTTGGCTACAGAATTCCATTTCTCTAGCTTCATTTACATTCAAATGTTCACACTGATAACTCAGTTCTCCTCAGCCAGGGAAATAAAGGATAGTCTGATGCTTGATTCCACTTTCAATTACCCTGCTGCAACTCTAGAGTAGCTCCAGGGAAGTCAAGTTTCACACCAGTATGAAGATCAGTACAAGAGTGGATTTGGTCCAAAGGCTGCTCTGACAACGTTTCAATCAAAGGTTTTTCTGTCCGACTGGACAGAGCAGAGTCAATGGTGTAAAAAACCAGTGACTTGGATGGCACTGCAGGATCCCATTAAAAAAGTTAAACAAACAGGACTGACCCAACACTTGAGTAAATACAAAGAACTCCCTGGCCCTGACGGGTTGCACGCAATGGAAGCTGACTTGAGGCCTCTGACAGTGATGGGGGTGAGGACAGTGACAAGGAGCTCAGAGGGGAGAGGCAGGGGCAGCACGTGGTCTGCCGTCATGTCCACCACCCTTCCCTGAGGACCCAGCTCTGGAAACCTTGGTCAAATACACTTGGCCTTGTATCATCCAGCCCTCTCACAAACATAAACCCCAAAACAAGCCTGGAGTCTCAGCTTCACAGCAAGGGGCCAGAGTACTGCCCGGCATTCATAGCCAGATGTTAACGTTGTAAGCCTTGAAAATATTCCCATTCAAGGTTATTTTCTTGTGTTTGGGCCTTTTTCCAACTTGTGTGTGTAACTTAAAGACCTCCAAAAGTCTGTCTAAAATTTTATAATCTGTTTGCAGAAATTAGAAGACGCTATCAACATATAGGTGCTGTATCTGCTCTGATCTATCTGCACAAATGCTGTGGTAATTATAATATTTTTCTGTTTCCAGGTATGAAAATTAATGCAAATTTCAAGGTTACTGAAACTGACTTTCTAAACCAGAAATCTGAAATTTGTATTCATTTTGAGACAGTTTGAGTAAGTGACCATATGTTACATATTTTGATCACTGAAGAGCTTATCACTAACAATTTTCCCTTCCCAGAAAAATCTTTGATTCACACAGGCAAAGATCATGTCCCAGATCTGTACTCATATCTATTTGCTCAGCTTGATTCCAAATGGGCCAGTTATTGTTATCACATAAACTATGAAGGATGTTTGCATCCCGGATGCAAGGTTAGAGAAGAAATGCTGGAATAATGAAGTGATTTTCTTGGTGGGTCTTTATTTAGGTGTCTGCATAAAGGACAGCCTTTCTACAGATAAGGTCTGTTTTCTTAATATTCTCCCAGAAGATTGATCCAAGACCCCAAATTCCATGGAGCAAATATTAATCTAAAGTGTATTTAAAGTGGAAATCATTGATTTGGAGGACCAATATCCCCTAGCCAGCAATGCTCTTATAATGTCCATAACAAGGGCAGCATGATGCATTATTGTGCCAAATAAGAAAAATCTTATATCCAAAACCATCCAAAATACCTTCTTTTTAGCAGAAATGTTTAGCTAACTCATGATTTGTTCATTTCTCTCCTGCATAGCCATCTATCAAATTACTTCTTGCTCAGAGCAGTTAATGCTATTCTACTTGCAGTTACCATGCAGTCATGATAATCAGATACTAAGTATTTAACAATAACATACTGGAAGGATCTGAACCCCAGAGTAAAATTTATTCTATATTCAGTGTTGCAACATATACAAGAATAAAAAAATCCTTGCTAGTGGTCTTGCCCTGCACCATCCGGGAAAACAAGAGCTTTTTAGTTGACTTCAGAGGACTTACGGTTTCACTGATCAGGTCTACAGGGAGCTTACATAGGAGTTATTGTGACACATAGCTAAAACAGAAAAGATTTGTGGGGTTTACCTGTGTTTTAGTATCAGGAGATGTATCAAAACTGAATATGTCACTGTATTATAATGGTAAACTTTCAGCTTCTTTATATCTCCATGCCTGAGGGAGAAAGTGGAACAGAGAAGTCCTCAAGCTCCTACTGCCACTTGCACCTCTTCAAGTGCCCTATTTTGCTTATATTGCCTTGCCCTGCTCCAGTCAGCCAGGGCTCTTCCCTTGGTGCTCCCAAGCAAAGCATCAGGCAGAAAAAGCAGCTCTCTCTCCTTCCCATGAATGATGTAGAGAGCAGTCTTGTTCCATTCACCAGGGCTGTAGGCAGCTGGTGATCCAGCAAGCCAGTCACAGCACTCCTGGAAGCTGCAGGAATGCATGTGGAGTGCGGCTGGGAAGGGGTCAGAGGAAGCTCTTGGAAACCAGTCAGTGTCTGCTCACACCTTCACAACTTCTATGATCAATTGTTTTCATAAAATCCAATTTTATTTTACATAGGGTTTGTCATACAAAGATAGGGTTTGTCAAAGTAAAGTGCTATCAAGGCCACAGGCTTCTGCAAATTCCAATTGTTTTTAATTCACTCTACCTTCCCAGTATAAATGCAGTAAACATTGTGGCAGCAGTTATTTCAGTGAGTCCAATAGTAAATAAAAACATGTGTTTACAAGGTGACGAAAACAGTACATAAAAAGGAGGCAAGTAGCTAACATGGAGGGAGAGATAACCAGAAAGATTAATTTCTACCCAGGTATCATTGTACAAGCCCTCAAGAAGAGTAACCTGAATCTGTAAGCAGGGTGAATCATGGAAGGTAAGAAAGAGGAAGCAAAACATCGCCTTTCTGAAAAAAGGCAAGATGTGAGAGAGAAGCTGCAGCAGTTGGGAGAGGCATTAGCAGACTCTCATCCTAGAGAGATGAAACAAAGACATTTCTGCAAAGACAGAGTTCCTCTCTCAGCCCCCTTCTACCAGCCCTCTTCCTACTCCTCAAGACC
This sequence comes from Anthoscopus minutus, assembly GCA_013399455.1. Lineage (NCBI taxonomy): Eukaryota > Metazoa > Chordata > Aves > Passeriformes > Paridae > Anthoscopus > Anthoscopus minutus. Next base: position 24,366 of record VWYI01015224.1, read on the forward strand.
ACAGAGACTGAATAGATACTGGTATTGCAGGCTGAGAATAATAGTATCCACCCATGAACTTGGATTCATTCATGAAGACTGCAGTTTTGTGTAAAATGTGAGATACTAATATTCCATGGAGGCTATTGAGGAGCAAGAGTCTAATCCAGATAAACACTTTAAGCTAGCAAGGATAGATGAAGGAAACGAGAAATAACTAACCCATCCAAGGATGTAAGGGCAAAATGCTAAAATGGGAAAAACAAAAAAAGGAAAAAGGAAAAATAAAAAGAAGAAGAGGGTGAGATGCTTACTATATTATCTGTGAGAATCATATAGCAAGTGTAGACATCTGTACAACAAAAAAAAGGCAATATCACTGTAGCTTGTAGACAGCAACACATGGCTTCATGCCAGTTCTGATTTTGCTAGCCATACCAACTTGCACAGCATAGACCTCCAAAGGGCTGAAGAAGCCACTACATACCTTGCATTCACTTACACTGGATTTTGTGTGTTTCTTGTGTGATCTTTACACAGTCATCCTTTCATTTTCTAAATAGATATGTTGGTTAGGACCTTTTCTTAAAATTGCAACAAGACCTTACCAGACATTACAGATAACCAGTACACACAGTATATGGTGCAGAAGGGGATAGCTAAGTATTTAACTTTCCACATTTAAAAGTGTGCTGTTAAACCAATTTTCTTCCACCTGGAAAGTGGAATCAGCTGCAATGCAATCCTATGAACATGGATAAACAGCAATAACTGATGCAAGACATATAACCATACCTTAGCCACATCCAGGGAAAACCCTTAAAGGGGGAACTCTTCAAGATCAGTAGGCAAATTCTGGCTTTTGCGAGAAAGCCATCAAACAGGGGTTGTTATAAATCAAAGATATGTAGGAAGAACTGGACAAGCCTCAGATAGGCTGTAGTTTCATGTCTGGTGTTCTCAGCAGTAAGGAAAAGGGAACACAGTTCCTTGGGCAGCTTTCCTGCTGAATATACAGATGCATGTCAAGGCCAGACACACTGTATAAACTAAGGTTAAAAACAGATCTCTGTGGGCAACCTGAGTCTGCTGAAATGTGGAGCTCCGTTACCCATGGAGTCTCTAAGGGAAGAGCTGGCAGAGTTACATCTTTTTTCCCACTGTAACTTTCAGCCTAACAGTGACAAGGAAGAGTTCAGGTATACCAGACTTGCACCCTTTCTACAGTTGGGAACTTGTGTCATTATAAATGTACTCCATAGGGCTTTGGGGGCAAATCATTCCCGCTAGTTATGCCAAAATTGAACCCAGACATCCTGTGATGGAAGAGCTCTCCGACAACCTCTGCTGTACCTTTTGGCAATTACACAAGTACCTCTGGCTAGTCACAAATACCTCTGGCATCAGCCCAGCCTGATGGGTGAACTGAACCATTCATTACAGCAACTCCCAGCCACCAAGGCTGCAACTATTGACAGAAGGATCTGACAACAGAGAGGCAATTCAGGATTATGACATCAAAACATTTTGAGGAAACAGAATGAATTAAGGAAATCACCAGAGCAGGGGCTATGAAAGAAAATCCAGTAAACAGAAAAAGGCAGACATCTTTCAAGAAGAAAGATGCATAATAGACAGAAGACTGGGAGCCATGAAGCACCTGTGTAGTAAGAGTAGGTGCAGAACCACATCCTATTAGAAACATAAGAGAAATAGTGAGCATACTCATGGAAAGTCACACATGGAAAACTATTGCCTGGGGTTTCAGGCCAAAACTTAAAAGCCACACATATGGCTGGGAATGCAGCTTTAGCATTTAAGATACCCATATACCCTGGAAACACCCATCTTCTCACTGACAC
>VWYI01015224.1:26250-142911 GCA_013399455.1 Anthoscopus minutus
CCCCCCCCCCCGAAACCTTTCTGAGAACAGCATTTCTGTCTTGAGGGTCAAAGCTGCTATGGGCCATGGCATGAAGGGGTAGAAATATCTTTCCTAAAAGACACCAGAGGATACAAGGGAGGTAACTCTCAGGGCTGATCAGGTGATTGGGCTGATCACAAAACAACGCACACAAAAGGTAACCCAGTGCTTCCAGCCCAATGGGAAAAGTAATACTGCTTCAGGGTGACTGGCAGTCATCCCAGCAGATTGGGAATTATCTCATGAGACTGCTACGTGCTTCACCCCTGGGGCTGGACTCCCATAAGCTGATCCAGAAAAAGATTGTACTATGCTGTTCATGAAAACAGAATTTGAAGTATGAAGCCACAGTTTCTAATTTTCAGATTCTAGGGCTTAAGAAGACCAAAACCTCAGCCTAGGGTGGCTTTTCCCTGTCAGTAAGAGGGACTCTATGATCACAGCACATCACTGCTCTGACAGGATGGTCATCTAAGGAACATGACGAGGAGAAGCATGTTCAGGGACCTGATATTGTGTTCTATAGAGGGCCATAACCTAACACCCTTTGCTCATCAACCACCCGCTGTGCCCTGGAGCAGCAATCATGTGAGTCAGTGCCAAAGGGGAATCCAGGTGCAATGCATCTTGCCTTGAATGGCTGAGAAAGTACCATCAGCAGTACAGACAGACAGAGATTCATGTGAAAGACACAGAAGTATGCTGTTTATCAGACATCATGGACCATCACATGCCAACATGAGACATTTTCCTGAGGACTAGGTACTCAGGAAACTCAGTTACTCAGCATTGACTGAAGGGACAAGGACATGATAACTTCTCATGAAGAGCCCAGAGAAGGAGCAGTGCAAAGTACACAGGGAACAGAGTGAAAGCCTGCTTGTCACAAAAGAAGCAAAAACCATGTGACCTGGGATCACAGTGCACATGGATTTTTACCTTGCTGTCAAACAGATACATAAAATAAGAAGAGGAAATGTCCAAGCTGCGCTAGAATTCTCATTATGTGGGAGTAGCTACAGATCCAGGATGTCAAGGCCACACATAGAAGGCATCCAGCACACATAAGAAACATCTAGGACATACCTGGGCCAGGAGACATGGGATAAGCCTCAGCCTACTCCAGTGGATCAGAAAAATAGGTTGATTTCACAACATTTCAAATCAGCAAGTTATGACTCTCTAGAGTCAAGCTGGCAGCATAAGAGGAACAATTTTCCTGCCAGCAGCCCTGATGTGAAGTTCAGCCTCCTGAACACCTATCAGCCATGGTGGCATAGGCCACATCCTTCTTTACCCTAACAGCTGGGCGAAAAAGCCCCAAGAACACACACCTGGAAGAAAGAAGGCTCCAGAGGCTGGAAAATGGAAGCTCTCTATCAGGCTTAATTTTCACGTTATATGTAGTAACCAGCATGAATATGGGACAGAAGGGCAGGAGTTGTCACCTGGAGGAGCTCATGGGGAGGCTGTGGAAACCAGTCTGTCTGCACCAACCAGAGCACTGCCTGCATGTGGGGCACCTCACATGTAAACAGGCTTGAAACCTTGTTCAATATTCTGAGCTTAAAGCATTCTCCAAGTCAGCCAGAATGCAAATTGAGGTGCAAAAGCTTATGCTGCTTAGAGGGATAAAGAGGGTGCTTACTCTCTGCTAGACCCCGAGGGAGAGGAGATGGGGTACAGGGTCTGTGACCAAGTTGCAGTTCACTGCTTGCACAGGTCTGGGATAGCTAAGCACCATGAATTGCTCCAGGGAGGCTGTAAAGTTGCAGTCCTGTGTATGGCGTTGAAGAGTGCTGTGATACGAGGGGAAGTTTTTTGAGGAGGACATTAAAGCAATTTCTTGAACACTCGCTCATTAAAAATTCTACTGCTGTTTTAACAAGAGTAGGATGCTATGTGAGGCACTGTGAGCTTTTATTAGGAAATGCGAAGTCATGCCAAACATTCCTGGCTTTCGTCTCATATCAAGCTTAAAGATCAGCTCCCTCAGTGTGTCAGAAGATCCTGGACTTAGTTTTTAAACCTGTGTTGCCAGTTCAGATCATTTATATAAACGATCTTTATCTGCTTCAAACCTTACCATGTCTCTGCAGAGATAAAACCCCAAGAATGTAATCTGTAATTCCTTTTACCCTTCACTTCCCAGTCTTGCTTCATTCTCTATCCTACTGACTTTGCTTCTGCTGAGTTTTCTGGTTGTTCTCTTTTATTATCCCTTCCACAGTGAGTGTATTCAGTCTACCCCTTACACAGCTCTGCTGTGATTGCCTGCAAGCAAAGATGAAGACATATCCCCCTACATGTCATGTCAAGCTTATTGTTGATGACCTCCTGCTATTACAGAAAACACCTTGCCATGTAAAGACATCAACATGACTGTCTGTGCCATGTTTTCTGGTGACTGGCAGCTGGGGTTTGGGGTTCCTACAGAAGGAGAGGATGTGCTCAGTCACAGAGACAAGCCACTAGAATGGAGATGACAGTTGGGAAAGCCCTTAGGAAATCCCAATGTTTTATTGAAATCAGGACAGATCCTGGTTTCACCAAACCAGCTGAGACCCTAATGTCTTGCATGGCTAAAACAATCCCAGTAACACAGCACATCTGGTAACCTCATAGATGGAGTTAAAGAGAAATAAAACTTCCCAGGGAAAAGGTCAGAACTTTGATTAATAACTCCTAGAAAAATGAAGTGCTTGATGCCAATGTCACCGAAGTTTTGCACTACTTCAACTCCATTAATTTTACTGGAGTCACCACAGTCTCTCACCACTGGTGGAGCAGCACTTTCTGATGTGCAAACTTCGGTATATTATCCCTTTCTTCCCAAAATTTCAAGATATTCACACTCCACAGGTCTGGGAAATTCTCTGGAGTAGCTGTCAGGGGCTTCAATAAGAGTATCTCAGGGTGTATATTCCCAGGTGCTCCATATCTCATGTACTTCACCCTCCAATGCTGGCAGGCACAATCCCAGGAGATAGCCATGCATGCACAGCTCAATATACAGGTTCATATTAAATGCCCTATTTATTTATGTAACTACAAATACTGATATATTTTTTTACTCCCTATTGTTTATACACTTTGATTTGGACATCCAGACATTAAAATAAGTTTCTAGTCCAGGGTCTACAAGAACAGTAGTAGCAACCCAAATCTCTTCTCTCTGCAGCAAAACAATCTAGGTATTCATCCCAAACCTAATCACCCTCAAAATTACTAGAGAAAGCTAATTCCTCCAGCTAAAGTATTCATGTTTCTGTAGGAAAAATTCTTGAACAAGGACATGGTGTTTTATATGAAGCCTGTTTTGCACAATCTGGTTCAAAGCAAGGCAGACAGTGTCCTTGAAACTGCCTGAGAAATGGAAGACTGAACAAGCTGTGAGGTGGTAAACAGAGAAAGGAATGCAAAAACAAGGGGCACTGTTCATGGAATGGGGGGCAGAGAGAAGTTAGCATAGAGACGGGCACAATATTTGAATATAGCCATTCACGTAGAAGTGTATATTGTAAATAAATTAGTTTTAACCAAGAGCAGATTGTTTGCCACGGGAACCCTGGAAAAGCTCTATAAGAATGTACCTATCTGGGTAATAAACGAAGCTCACGGTTACCTCTATGAGGACTCCATGAGTATTCCATCGGTCTCTTTTCTATATGTTACCAAGTTCCCTGGATCCAGCCTCTTACCATGAAACATGCTTTCTCCTCAAGTGCCTCAAAAGCTCCACTTGGGCTACGGCTGCAAAGAATATGCACAACATACCCCTCTCGTCTCCTGAGCATGCGTGTGTGCTGCAAAGGTGGGCTGCAAGCTTGGACCCAGAGGGGCAGTTCCCGTAGCACCATGGCAGAATAGTCCCCATACCCGAGATAAAAACATCTATCTGGTCCTGCTTTACTTTAAGGCACAAAATAAGCTGCCAAGCTGAACGTTCCCAGGGATGAACATCTCATGCACAATTTTCACGTGTGTTTACTTTCCTCAGGTCCGTGTGCAGGAGCACAAAACCTGGAAAGTGTATCACTGTGAGTGTGTCTGGCATTTTGATGACTTACACTGCAGTGAAGTCAGCACAGACCCTCAAGTCAAGCTTGCAAAGACAAACTGAAGGAGTGACTTCATAGCTGGGGCTCAGGTCGGGACCTGAATGCCATCAAACCCTGATAAGACACGCAGCCTCAGGGCTCAGCGTCACACCTAGGGGTGGGAGAGATTGCTGCTGTGAGCACTGCTGCCAAGTCAGGCTAGGCTTGATGGCCCTTTTGCACCTGCTGCATGGGAGTCAAAAGCAGCAGGAAGAAAAAAATATTCTACAATGCACAAATAGTGTGTGTTTGGTTTGTCTGCTGAACTTTACAATTCTTGCACACTGCATATTTAACAGAGCGATTGCAGCAGCATATGTATCTAAAGAGCAGGAAACAGACTGCCAACGACCTTCTCAAGATATCAGCAAAATAAACAAACATAACATGCACATTAGGTGGTCTGAGTGCCAGCACTGGGATAAACTGAATCTGCAGAGAAAGTGCTGTTGGAATTTCCCTTTAAACCACACCAAGCTGTAAAGCTGCCTGGGTGCAGGGATCAGTCAAAATCAGATCAGTGTGTGAATGTTTTAAAAGGGGTGGATTAATTCATATGAGCCATGCAGCTCAGCTGGAACTGCAGGCTTCAGCTGCATGCTTTCTGAGGGCATGCTTTTCCTTCCCCTGCAAAGACCTTCCCTGGAGGGAAGGCAGGTGTCCACTGTGGGCAAGCCTATGGTGCAGGTGCTGGACAATGAATGACGTGCTAGCCATTGCTCCATGGCTGATCACAGAATCACAGAATCTGCTGACTTGGGAAGGATCCACAATGATCATCGAGTCCAGCTCCTGGCCCTGCACAGCACCATCCCCAAGAGTCACACCACGGCCTGAGAGCATTGTCAAAAAACTTCTTGAATGGTATCAGGCTTGGTGCTGTGACCACTTCCCTGGGGAGTCTGTTCAGTTCCCAACCACCCTCTGGAGGAAGAACCTTTTTCAAACATCCAACCTAAACCTCTTCTTCAGGCTCAGCAGGCCAAATTACCTCAGCCACTTCTCATAAGGCTTCCCCTCAAGGCCCTTCACCATCTTCATTGCTCTCCTTTGGACATTCTCTAATAGTTTTGTATCTTTCTTATATTGGGGCACCCAAAACTGCTTCCAGCACTCAAGGTGAGGCCTCCCCAGTGCAGAGAACACCAGGACAATCCTCTCCCTTGTCCAGCTGGTGATGCTGTGCCTGATGCACCCCAGGACACGCCTGGCCCTCCTGGCTGCCCAGGCACTGATGACTCACGTTCAACTTTCTATCAACCAGAACCCCAAGTTCCCTTTCCGTGGTGCTGCTCTCCAGTGTCTCACTTCCCAGTTTGTCCATATATCAAGGGTTGCCCCATCCAGAATACAGAATCCAGCACCTGAACTCCTTGAACTTCATATAGTTGGTGCTTGCTCAGTCCTCTGATTTGTCCAGGTCTCTCTGCAGGGCCTCCCTGCACTCAAGAAAGTCACAGCTCCTCCCAGTTTTGTGTCAACTGTGAACTTGCTTAGTATCTCTTCCAGTCCTGCGTCCAAGTCATTTATGAAGATGTTGAAGAGCAAAGGGCTGAGCCAAAGCTGGGGCCCTGTGGAACCCGAGTAGTGACAGGTCTCTAGTCTGCTGTCACCGCATTCACTGTAACCCTTTGTGCCTGACCCATGTGCCAGTCACTCACCCATCCCATGAAGTGTTTATCCAGCTGTGGGCTGGACATTTTGTCCAGAAGGGTCCTGTGAGATACAGTATGGAAAGCTTTACTGAGATCCCAAATGGAGGCAGACACAGAGGGTCTGTTCTGTCAAACAGAGAAAGAAGACCTGCTCAGCAAGAGTGATTCTGACTGAGAGCATGAATGTGCAGTTTTGTCCCTGGGGCTGAGGGCTCACAGGCAGAGAGAGTGAAGCTCTTCACAGCAATCACTTCTCAAGGAACTGAGCTTTGCTCTGAGTAAGGGACTCCAGAGGAGTAACATATCAACATACACGTGTGTATATATATATATACAAATAACCATATAACAATATAAATAAATAAATATATTTTTATATAATGGGTACATATGGCTAGCGGGTTGAAGTGATTGACTTCTGGGAAAGATGAAAAATGTTACTGAACCCTTGTGGAAAAGCCTGAAAGAATTTAATAGAAAATTACAGCCTTTCTCAAGAATTTAATATAGAATTATATAGGATAGTTAAAAACAACAATGGAAAGGATATTACTCTCTATAAACTCTATAGGTTTCAGAGCAGTTTAAATAGGGCCTTTTAAAGTTTCTGCAAAGATTCCTATTACATCCTGTAGGGCTTTTCTACAAAGGTCTTAGCAGCCATCAGGGAAAATCTGGTGCCAGTGAGTTCCTAAGCAAACAAATCAAGTTATTCTGATAATTTACATTAGACTGAGCTTTGCAATGCTGCTGCAGCTCCATGAGCCTCTGTGGGATTAGAAACAGCTCAGGGAAACTGGGGCTTTGAAAGAGACTTTCCGTTCTGGTGTCCCAGCTGTATGTGGTCATCACCACCTAAAGCAACCTTTCCTCTTTGTGCTGAGTGGACCTTACAGGGATCTGCTGAAGTAATATCTAAACACTAAGAATAGCCTTCATTTTGGACTAAGATATGACAAAAACCATAGCTGCACAAAGCAGGATAAGGTACCTAGGGATGCTAGTGCCTGGGACACCCTCTGAAAGGCAGTCTCTGAGACATTTTGGCACTAACTACTGCCTTCAGCCAAAATACTGCCTTTGGCCAAAGCTTTTGTTTCAGATTAATTTTTCTCACCAAATAATACACGTGTGGTGTCTTAAGCATTTTAGTGTGTTGAATTAGATATGTTATGAAAGGTATCCTTGTTCATAGTCCTATGTCCTCAGTCCTTATAATAATCCTACACAGTCCTGTGTCCATGGACCTTATCAGTAACCATTATAAGAGCAGTGGATATGTTTTAAGGGCTACAGCACCCATATAAAACATTACATAGTAAAATGCATATATTAAGATATGATTAATTTACCTATTTTGTCCACAGAAGATCTATTTTGTGTGTTCCGCTGCCCTCAATTTAGTGGTGTTTAAAATTACTAAATACATTTTGCGCATCTCTCCCCCAGCAAAGTCATCCTAAGTATCCTAAATTCTACCTCTCATCACGCCTAATAACTTGAAAAACTGGTGAAAACCCCAGCAGTGCTTACACTAACATTCAAACATCTAAGCTTTGCACTGAACCACTCCCTGATCCAGACAGCGACACGTGCCCATGGCAAATTACTGTTCCATACAAAAACTCTTTTTGTTAATTGGGGGAAATGACAAAGGTGGGAAACGAAGTAGTGAGCTCGCTTTATGTGTGGTATTGCAGTGTGGTGATCCTAGCACAGCTCAGATAAATTTTCATACCATTGTTTAACCCTGCTAGACTCCTGTCACTGGAATGAACCTCAGTATTCTATGACTGTGAATTTCATATGCTAAGATGTTGAAAAGCCCTTCTGTTTCATTGAATGCCTTCTGATCATAATTTTAAAAGAAACTATCCAAATATAAAAAAGGCCTAACTGTACTTCATCATGGAGCTTTTTATAATCTCTTGATATGCTTGTCTTCCCTATCTAGTAACAGCCCCAACTCAACCCACCTGCTATTGATTTTCTTTTAGGCTGTATAAATTTAGCTTTCTTAGCAAAAAACATAACTTTTCAAAAGATGCTCACCCTTTCAAGTCTGAAATGCAGTTATTTAAAAGTAGAAATCATTTGCTTATGAAACCTCAGCAGGCTGACAACAGTAAGAATTAGTGCATGGGTCCTAAATACTATGCCTAATTCACCCAACTCTGTGATATCTTCCTTGAGAGGTGTCTGAACAGAGAAGGAGGAAGCAAATTATGTACCTGAACTCTTCTTATACTCCATCTGGAGACAGACATGAAATTCCCCTTAATATCTACAGCAGAGGCTCAAGATGCTTCAAGGATTTTTACACAGTCACACAAAATTATTGATGTGAAGCTATTTATTTGTGTAAATACATCTGCAAGACAGGGTTCCAAAGGCTGGAGGGAAAAGGATGTTATATATACTGAATAAATTTGTCTCTGAAAACACATTTTCCAGATTTCTTTGTGGAAGAACTCTGTGTGACTTGAGTTTGAATCTAATTTTTTTCTGGTTGTCATTCTTTAAAATCCACCCATATTCAAATGCTCATTGGAAGCACAATTGCAAGGAGGAGAAAATCCCTCTGTCTGGTGAGAGAACCAGATGGAAGAATCCTTCCAGGAGCAGTCTTATCAGCAAATCCATGGAGACTTATCAGAAGATATACATCCAGAGGTTTTCAAGCTGCCTTTTTGTACTTCTCCTTAGGCCTGAAGTTTGATATCATTATGGGACATTTCCAAGGCAGAAGCAGCAGCCACTGCTTAATCTTTTCATAAGATGTAAATCAGTTTCAGTAATTATCATATTAGATGGTTTGCTCCTGTTTTCTTGCTGGGAAAAAATACCATGTCTTATAAATTCCTCAGTGCTGTAACATCAAAGCAGCAGGGTTGGTATGCAGATCCAGAGGGGAGGGGAGACTAATTTGATGAGGATGTATATGTGATAGAGATTTCATTTAAGGGACCATCCTGAATGGTGTATGCCAGATTGAGCCCTGGAATCTTATATACTGGGCACAAAATACGTGCATCCAAGGTGCAAGCCTTGAAGAACTGAAGTGATAGCTCATGCCAAATGCAATTAGGAAGAGCCAAAACACCTTGAAAACAGCACTTTAGGAAATTAGAGGGGAGATGAGAAACCCTACCCTGCCAACTGCACACAGAGGGAAAGAAGACTGACTCAAACTGTTCCTCTGGGGATCAGAAGGGCTCCCTTGGTACTCACAGAGGCACTGGGATATCACACCTCTTTCCCTTGGGTTGCCACCCTGCAGCCAGGATCAACAACAATCAGGCCAAAATGGTCCTGGTCTCCCCCTGACCAGGCATCCTCCTGCTAGTTTTCTGCAGCTGAACACAAATCCCAAGAGTCCAACTAGGTCATTAGCTTTTTTCCTATGCAAGAGTTGTGTTTAGTGAGCCTGGCATCATGGCCCCCAGTCTCGTACCTCTCTGCAGAAAAGTAATCTAAGTCTAAAACCCATCAGCTCCACACCATTATCTGATCCCCAGAGGAATTGCTCTCTTCAAATTTTACTGCCTTTGACTGAAACTGAGAGAATCCAAGAGTGCTTTAGGGATCAGGGCACACACCTTCAGATGGGCATAGCAGCCTTTCTAAAAGAAATGAATAGCCTCACTTTTTTGTTGAGGAAAAAGCACCTCTGTGTGTCATACACCAATGAACAATAGGTTCACATCACAGAGAAGTGGTAGAAACAGAGGAAATGAAATTTAACATGAGAGAGGAAAATAAGTAAATATTACATACTTTTTTCAAGTGAGTCCATATGCGAGTGATTAACTTTTGCTGTCAAGGGAGTATAAAGGGGGAGCCAAGATTCTCTGTTACTGTTTGAAGGACTGAGCACAGCAGCAAATATGGAAAATTTCACCAGTTTGGCAGATGCCGTAAAATATTTTTATCTCAAACACCAAACACCTTGTGTTTGTGGTCCTAACACTGACCCCAGCCTAGCAATATGTAATCTCAGGAAGCATTGCATTAGCTCTCACAGATTCTCACTTGAGACCAACTCTCACAAAGCTGCACATCTCAAGGAAAATTTACAGCCCCTGAACGGGGAATGTGCCACAGTGCAATGACAAACACTAGCTGGTCTGCAAAGATAGAGTATTCCCATTCTCAGCATCCTTGGGACCAGGGGAGACGGGCTGTTGTTGTTGAGCAGCTGAAGAATGCACACTGCTCAAAGCTCAAGAATGTGGAAATGGCAGAGCTTTTTCATAAGGCCATTAAAAATGACATCTTAACAACATCTGCAATTAAAAATGCTCTGAGTTGGAAGAGACCTTCCAAAAAACATGTGGATCGTAGAACTCATTCCGTTCCTATGACTTAAAAATCTGACAGCATAGGCCTAGAAAAATGAGAGAAGGGCCTCTACCCTGTCCGTTGTTTAAGGAGCTTCCTCAATTCCAAATTTCAGTGACAAATGATGGTTGTGTTGACCCTAGGATGTCCTTCAGCCCTGTGCAGCAGTCCACTGCTATAGAAGTTATTGCAGGAGAAGGGTGTTGCTTGGTGTATGTCACACCTCTACATGTCATGATACATGTAGAGGTGTGACATACATGATACATTTCATATTCTGCATATTTAAATATACTTCAAGCTAAAAAATAACAGCAAAATCTTTTCAAGGGAACTGGATAACTCAAGGGTTTGGTAAAGTAACTGCACTTTCATTTATTTCCCTGCTGTGGGTTTAGGTGTACCCATCAAAAAGAAGAGGGATTTCTGTGAAATGAGATCTTGGCTTTTCTGGTCTTGGTCTATGAAGAGCTGTGGGCTCTTTTTAAGACCTGTCCTGGCTATTAATGCTATCAAGACATACTTGAAAGTGACCTGGGCAAATGCGCCATCAGGGCACAAAATCTCACCTTAAGTCTTCCATCTGATATGAAGGGACCTCCTACTGCCACAAGTTACAATTTACATGCCCTATAGATCAACTCCAAGGCTGGAAGAATGCCACCCTTGTCAGGGCTCAAATGCATGCTAAAATGAAAAAAACTCCCCAAAAATCGCAAAAAGTAAAGGAAAAGAGTCTTTGGTGGGTTTTCTGGGAGGTACCTGGAAAAAAGGATAAAATGGCAGCTATGAAAGGAACATTAAAATTAAAGAAATGTTCGGATAGGGTTAATACAACTTTGTTAATTATCTGGTAAGGACCTGCTTAGATTTACTTTGTCTCTGCATGTGCACACACACAAACACTTGCTTCAGTGCCTTGCTTGAATAATAAGGCACAACAGGGCAATCATTGTTGTGCCATAATTGCACTCCTCGGGTGTACGCCAGCCACGAACCCGAAGGAGGAGTGCTATCAGCAGCCTGAGAAGTATGATTATGGCCCAACAAGGCATGCCCTGTTGTGACTTATTGCAATTAGAAAAGCTATCTACAATGTTGCAAACCTTGAGGTGAGGGCCACGAGAAATGCTTTTTAAAAGCCTGTGTTCTGGTAGTGCATATTTAAAATGTTGTACCTGCTGCTAGGACTCCCCATTAGCCAATCATATCGCTCAAGTATCCTTTGAATGACATACTTCATGCCCCATCTCAACACTATGCTGAAAGATTAGAGGAATTAGTAACATTTTTCAACCCTCTCTGAGCTCTCAAGAGACCTGCAAAGCAATAAGCAACTGAAATTACATGCCTGTTACCAACACCAAAAAAACATTGTCGAATATCTGGGGACGATTAACTGCTTTCCTTCCTAACAGATATGTTTTTTAGCAAACAACATTCAAGAGACACTAGCTGAAAAGAAAAAAATAGGGGTTTTACCGCATGGTTTCATGGGTGCATATCTATCCATTCCTCAGCTTTCAAACCAGGGCCAAATGGGAATGAGAAGACCTACCTATTTTACACAGCAATTGTGAAGATTGATTAGCACCTATAATGGCCTCAGAGATGTTCAACTGGCAGGCATTCCAGGCATACAAAAGTATCGGGGAAAGCACATGTGTACAACAAGCTGCAAAATACCCGAGCAGGAGAAATCGTTCACCCTAACATGACAGGAATTGTTAAGGTCGGTGCCTTTTCTGTGTACCGACCCAGACAGAAGCTCTGTAGGGGGTGTTTGTTTATTAATCCTAAATTGACTAGGAACATGGCAAGGATGCAAGACTGAAAATGAACATGTAAGGCTCTCCACCCAACACAAGAGCAGAATGTGCCCCAAATGTCCAGAAGGCTCCCTCACCTTGAATGTGAAAGATAGCTTCAAACAAACAAAGTGATTGTGCACAGGTTCTGATGAATTCTGAGGTCCCTTTAATCCACACTGGAGTAAAAGCTGCCTTAAAACAGTCCTTATAAGAAAACAGCTAACACAGACGTTTGCAGCTTCAAACCATTTTGGGGAAAAAATAATTAGGGGGGGGAGGGTGGATTGCATACAATATTAAATTCAGAGAGCTTTACAGCCAACATCTGGACATTGGGACAGCTGGAGCAGTGTTGTGTAATGCCTGAGAAGGGCAGAATAAAAAAATTCCTAAGAAATTGCCCAGTGATACCAAATCATCAGCTAGTCAAAACACGTTGGAGCTAATGTATATTAATCACTGGAAACCTTAGATAAGTTCAGTAAACATTGTCTATTACAATATGTTAAAAAAAAAGGCTTTGAAACAGCACTGTGCTCAGGAGTCTGATCCAGAGCTCACTGAAATATGTTGGAATGTTTCCATTCACCTCAGTGAGTTTTGTGCATTGAGCTTTTTCAAGCTCAGGCAGAAGTTCAAAAATAACTTTACAGCATTATCCCAATTGTTTATTTGTGTATGAACGGCACTGAAAAAGTACACATGGCCAAGCAGAAAAAGAACACTTACGAATATTTTTAACTTGCCGTCACCAAAACCACTAACAACATAAAAATTCAACTATTTATGATGTTGTAACACTGGCTTTAATAGGAATGATGGTGGAGAAACTATGTGTAATATAATCAACAAGCTAACAAACCCCAGTGTTCTCCTGAGGATTTTAATATGCAGAATGTTTAAAATATTAAACAAACAGTAATAGCGAAAATCAGGATATGATTAATAATTTTAACAATCAGTCCTGAAAGGTTCTCTCCAAAATTTGTTCAAACTGCTTCATAATAAGCTCACAAACTGCAGAAAACATGACATATATTTTAATGTGACCCAATAGGATAAAAAGAAAGCTCTGTTTGTCCACTGTTGTCTGACTTTGGGTTCATTGAGCTAGGCTGAGTAGATTTGAAATGAATCAAGATGTTTAACATCTGCCTCCTGTTATTAAGATAGTCTCTTCCTATTTATAAACAAATGCTTTGCTGGGGTTAGGCTGAGGATTCCACAACTTTGTGGACTCATGTTTCCTTAGCAATCTGCACTTCAGGCCACAAGTAAAAGGTACACTATAAAGTCTTCTGAAATCTATCAATGCATGTAGGAAAAAAGATTAATTAAGAGACAGAACAGTCTGCTTGTTTGGTCTTTCACAGCTGGCATCTTACTATGTGCTACAAGACATCACATTAAGGCAAAACTACATTTTTCATTAAAATTAGCTAGTGCAACGCATTTCTCAGTGTGTGCATTGTCTTGTCAAGACTCTCATGCCACTAAGGCTCTAGCCACTGGCATGTGCTTGGAAATCTTGGCACTTACATAAACACCACAAATACAAAACATTTCCTTTGTTTTCCTAGTTCCTCTCTATTTCTATCTCCTCCCTTTCCATGAAAATTTATGTTAATCACTCCCTCAGTCTGCTTTCAGTCACTGTGTTAGTTTGGATTGCTCCTTTCTTCCTCACATTTAGCTCTTTGCTCCACTCTGGGTTTTCCAGTTGATGTATTGAAAATGGACCCCTTTTCTCCACCCTTACCGACAGCCTGGTTTGTGTGTCTGCTCTGTCTCACTCACCCTAATGTAACATTTTCCACCCTGCCCTTCCTGACTGCCTGTCTTTTGCTCTCCCTGTTACCCTGCATTCTGCAGAAGAATAATCTTCCCTAGCATGTCCCTTCATCCCCTTCCCTCCATGCAAATAAATCCAAAACTAGCACCATTTCCCTGATTTGAAACTTCCTTCCAGAACAGACTTCTTCCCATTCCAGCTTCATTCTGTGTGCTGTCCCCATCTTAACCTGCTTCATTTAATACTTAACAATACCTTAATGTCTCTGATTAACATATCCTTAGAATTCAAATTCATAGTTTTTCTGTTTGTGTTCACAGTATGTTCATGGCCAAAACTCCTAAAATACATTACTTCACAGCAAAATACTGTACAACATACAGGTAAGAATTATATGAATATATTTGCATCCAACTTCATTACAAACAAGCCGGATCTTAGAAACCAAGGATTTCAAAAGAGTTCTTTGAGAGCAGGATTTTATGAGATCACCTATTCCAACCAGAAGGAATACTAATAAAGCAGGAACAAGAAATACCTGACATTTTCTAACCTGTTCCTAAAACATGTAATTTTACTATCTCCCTCCCAGAGACCAGTGATTCCATCTCCTACCAAGTGGCAACCAAATTGTCCTTGCCTTCGCATCACTTCTTGCTCTGCCCAGAGAGGGCACAGAGAACTATGTATTCTCATCCTTTTCTGGAGCAACTTTTAATGTACTTGAAGGCTGTGATCATCTTTCTCTCTAAGCCTTCTCCTCTTTAGACTAAACAAACCCAAATCTATCAGTCTTTCCTCAGGAGGTCAGGCTTTCTAGGCCTCTGAATATTCATCATTTTTCTTCTTTGGGCTATCACTAATTGGTCTCCTTCCTCCTTAATGCTGAAACCAAAGCCAACTGAGCAATGAATAGAAATAATTTCAGAGCTCATTTACTCTTTTACAGTAAATGAAAGATACTTCCTCAAAGAATGTGCATCCTCCACTTGATGGTTTGGGGTAAAAATTGTTTGATTTAAAACCACAGTGAGCAGCTTAATACCAAAGGTAACATAACTGAATGTGATAATGCAGGTAGAGTAGTAAAATAGCATTTCATAGTCAATACTTTTTTTTTCCCTTTCCTTTCCCTCTTCCCCCATTTAATACTTTAAAAACAACAACAAAAAAAGATGTATTCATTACCTGAAATTTTCCACCATTAAAATTCCATATACAAGGAGATTTTGGCTTACAGATTGAAAGAGTTTGTTTATATATATATATATATGTGGTGGTTCTATATGTTTCATTTATAAAACTAAATTGAATTTAATTCCCTGATTTTGTGCATAAAATATCTGGTATATTCTTGAGTTCCTAATTCAAAGAATAATCACAGAGTTTATTTCTTAGCCCACAAAAGAAATGTTACTGCAAATGTTGTACATATAAAATAAATATATTCTGATGATTATTTAATTGACTCGATGGAAAACTTGCAAATCTGGTGTCAATTACCTCATGTCCTAAGCAGGAAAAATATATAACACACTCAACCTAATATATGGCTGTAAACATGATTAATGTATTTTGAGAATGCCCCACACAAGCATTATTTTCCAAAGATGACATTTTAATGATAGTTGACATGCAGTATGTGGCGCATGTTGAAAATCTATCATGTCTTTAAATCTCTCGACGTATGCACATACATACATTCAATCCCCATGGCATGTCCCCTCTCACTGAATTAATTTACATACCCAGGAGGACCATGTCATACCTTTCACAGGCAGGGTGTTCACTTAGTGCAGTTCCCTAAGTTTGGTTAATCAATACAAGTGTCGTCAGCTTAGGTACCAAATGATCCTCTGCATGTAACCCATGCTTCAACTTATAATGCTCCTCAAAACGTTTTGATTTTGGCTCTCTTCACCACAAAACAAGCACCACGCTGGCTGTATGATTTCCTCGAGGCTACTGCACTGTGATGCTGGCCTGACCCAAGTTCACATCAAGTTTTGAACACAGTCTTTGGGCTACTCTCCTCTTTTTGTTCATGTTATTTAACACCACTCATCTGCTCAGCACATTCTCAAAAGGACGTGGCTCCTTTTAACTGGAAAGGTCATCTCTTGGGCACAAGCACAGATCCTCTGAACTACTGTTGTAAGAGACCAGGTTCCACCTGCCCTACCCCTGTTGTACTGGAGACATGAGCCCAGCAAAGTGTCTCCTGCCTAGCATTCTTGGTCTCTCATATTTTTATTTCCATCATCCTTGGGTGTTTATATTAATGCACACAATGGTTAGGCCTCTGCCTGGCAGAAAGAAGTACAAAAGCAGTAGAACTTCTCAGGTGCTTTACATTTCAAAGGAAAAAAAGCTCCTGAACGTTATTTAACCTACACCTACCTTGCCTTTACCTATTCCAGATTCAGAATTATGACTCTCTTGGCAACAGTGGCAAAGCCATAATGCAAATGTGGAAATACAATGGAGTACAGCAAAACAAGGACTATTTTCTCTCTTAGCAACATCACACTCCTAAACCATTTGGCCCAGCATGGATGTCTCCCTGTCAAAGGTGGAGTTCAACTCTGACTGAGCTGAGAATGGGTTTGGTTCACAGAAATCATGCTCAAAATGCAGAGCTGCTTGGTATTTTTGCAAGGCAGTGACCTCAGCTGGCCAGTACCCCAGGAGACCATGTGTCATCATCAGATTGCTGTGCTGGCACAAAAAGTTAGAACCACCCGGCTGCCCCCCACTGCTCTGACCTCAGAGAGAACAAACCCAAACAGGGCTTGGAGGCAAGGAGGCCAGTAACTGAGCTTTCCTGCTGGCTGGCTGAGTGTGTGGGTTTTGGCACTCTCAGACCATTCCTAAAAGCCGTATCTTCTCCTGAAGGGTGGGAAGGATCCCTGTCCCAGGAAATAACTCAGGGAGCAAAGCCTGTGCGTGGGGGTATTTCCTGCCTTGGAGAGATATAAAGGGAAGCTGCTCCAGACCAGTGGCTGGAGCCATGTGCGGGTGTTTGTGCCAGATGGAGGCAGCCATCAGCTAGTTCAACTCCACAGCAAGATTCACATTGCTAAGCCCACTTCCAAGTGCAGCAGAAACAGGAAGGAGAGTTCCTGTTTACTAGGAAACAGCCTAGTTCAGCCAGTGCCAAAACCCATCTGATCCCTGTTTTCAAAGTTTACCTGCTCAGGAACAGGATTATGACCTAATTTAACACCATCTCTTTTTACCTAGATAATGAAGGAGACCTGTTTTCACCTAAATGTTTGAACCATTATGATTCATGAATAATCTTTTACAAAACAATCCAAGCTTGTTTATGACAGAGAAAAATAAACAGAAGGTGGGAAAGTAGAGTATAACCAGCCAAAAGCCACTGATGTCTAAGTGTGTCAAGTAAAATCTCTTTAGGGAGACAAAAATAAATCAAAAATCATGCATGTATCTCACACATGTATCACAATCACAGATGCATAACTCACATACTTTAGTAATATTCAGTGCTGGCCATTTCCAAATGAGCCTAAAATACTCAACCTAGACTTGGTGGGGATGAAGGGGATATCATCTATCACAAAATAAAGAAGGGCCCCTATGCCATTGATGTACCAAGTCCCACAAGAGCATTTGCACAACTCATGTTCCAGAGCACATAGAGAAACACCTAGAAATACCTGAGAAACAGGAGGTGGTTGAACACTACTCCAGGTTTCCAAGGCAAGTTGTGGAGTCTCCACTCATGGAGATGGTCAAAACCAAAACCAGGCACAGTCTTGAACCTCTTGCTGTAATGATCCTGCTCTGAGCAGAGGGATTGGTCTAGGCAACATCCAGAGGTACTTTTTGACCTCTGTGATTCTGTGAAAGAGATTTCAAAACAAACTGAACTTCTGTTCAGTGCCTGATTTTTAGGATTATGTGGGGAGGTGTGGAAGCACAAGTCATACAGAGCTCAGCAAAGAAAGAGAAGATCTCCCCTCTTTCTGCTTTGTGGTGCTGGGAAAGATAAAAAGGTGAAGGAAGCCTGGTCCACTACAACCACTGGTTCTGCAGAGCTGGCAAAAAAAAATGTGGGCTAGGATGGTCCACACAAAGGCTTCCCCAGTGCATGGAAGTTTTTCTAGTGAGGCTGTAAATGGCTGACTGGGGAGCTGTTGCAGCCCAATACTGGCTGTCAAGAAGAAATTCCTCCTGCCAGAAAGAAAAGAACAGTTTTCCTGCAAGGAATGAGCAGCTGAGAGAAATTTTGCAGCTCTGGGTGAGCCTCAACTCTTGCCAAGCTGCTCCCTCCCGTCAGCCCAGTCTTGTCTCCCGCCTCCCCACTTTCCCCTATGCTTCAGCCACCTGGAGCTGCAGCCTTCCCCTTGGGGTCCCCCTCAGCCTTGGAAACCGCGTAGTATTTGGCTCAGAGAGAGCAGTTCTACTTTTAGACTTGTTACCAAGGAGGGTGCTCGCTCTCTGCCCCGTGAAAGCCACAACAGGCAGCCGTATGTGCCCTGGGCTGGGGTTCATGCCGGAACCCGGCACAAATCACTCAGCCCTGCTCCCTCCTGTCATCCCTGCTTCTTCCTCATGTGCGTCCCGTCCCTCCCAGCCCAGCACAGCCAGGCTGCACAGACAGCTGCCCGTTACTACTCAGTAGTTGCTTCGATCCCACTAAATGCTTGTCAAAGTGCCCAGAGAGCTGAAAGTGAGCTCTTTAAATTACATTTGTTGAAAGATCCCTGGTGCCTGTTCCTGCTTTTCGTTTTCAGCAACTCTCTGAAATCATAGTTTGTTTTACAGTGACGTTTTGTTTTTCTTTTCCTGTATCCAACCTATAAGTCATGGATGATGCATATTAGACACAATTAAATGGGTTTCAGAGGGGCTGTGCACCATGTGTGCATACGGCTGGGGTCTGGGACAACCACATTTTTGTGTTTACTTTCTATACTGGGAAACTGTATGGTGTGATGCTCCCTTATGCACAGCTCTGCACAGACATTTGGCCTCATTTGAAACCTTAGAAAGAGGTTGTATGGAGGGGAGAGGCAAAACCACTGAGGCCATCGCCCAGGAGGAGGAGGAGGAAAAGCAGGGTCTGCTTGATGGGTTAAAGCAAAGCCTGGAAATCAGGACTGCTTGGATTGGTGCCTGACCACAGCTGACAACGGACGAGTCTCTTCACTTTCTATGCTTCTGTTTCCCCATCTGTGAAATTTGGCCCCCCTTTCTTAGGGAAGGTATATAGAGGAAGTGTTTTGAGCTCCCCTTGCAGAACCATTTCTTTGTATACAAGGAGCTCTCATATCTTTTCAGAAGAGTTTTTAATTAGAACCAGAATTGCTCCTTCCATTTAAGAAAAACTGAGATTCTTTTGTCCTTAATTATACATGTATGACCGTACACCAGGTTTTTGGGTTTGTTTTTTTTTAAATTCTGTGCCTTTCCAATTTTGCTATAAATATGTCATGAGAAAATCACGGATAGTGTCCAAATTCCAATTCATAGGAATGGAATTAATATCTCCATTAAAATGAAAAAGGGGGAGTAATTTGGGGAAGTTTTAGAAGTGCTGGCAGATAATAGTTGGACTCATCTCTCCCATCCCAGTGACTCATTCTGGGAATGGATAGTGCCTCTGTCGTCTTCAGATATTTAACACCTCTAATAAGATTTAGCATCAGCTGGCATGTGTGAACAAATAATGTGGAGCAACCTGAGATTTCCTAGGACATATGTCTCTAAACTGTGTCAGGGCCTGATTCTGTCAGAGGTGGGTAGGAGCTGGAGAGGCTGCGTGTCAGCCTTTTTGCTTTTAGTACCAGCATGGGGAATTCTGGTTACAAGTCAATCCTCCCAGATCATGTTTCTGAAGATGTAAAGAACAAAACAAGGTTCAGAAAAAAGCAGCCTGCCAAAAGGAAGAATATTTTAAGAAGATCTTTCTGACTCTCTCCAGATTATGTGTAAATTTAAGTTACTAAGAGAAAATGAGAACCATTTGTTTAAAGTTCAAATCCTGTCTGGCCTTTACTAGGCTAGGTTTCAAGCATCCTGTTTTGCCTAATCTATTCGTCTCAATCCATCACCTTGATACAACTTCCCCATGAGAGATCTCCATAGCTCTATCCAAGCAGTTGGACTAGGGAACAAAAATATCAGCTCTGGAGCTCTCTCCTGGCAAGTTTTGTGTGTTGTCAAGTGTTTGAGCACAAGAAGAGTATGAAATACCCCAAAGCTGTGTGGTTTCAAGTATCTCAGGCTGAGTAGGTGTTAGAAAATTGAATTCAAACCAAACCCCGTTCTCAAACTTTTCTGACTTTTATCTTCAAGGGAGCCCCATAGGCTGAGTTTGGGCTGTGGATTCCAAAAATTTGATGGTGCCTCAACTCGCCCTTGTAATTTGGCCGTCATGGCTTTATCACAGTTCAAATTTACAGCAGTCACACCTCAACTGTGTTGAGACAGAAATCACAAATTCAAGCGTACACGGGACAGTCTGTAAACAAGTATTGAATATTAATTTTTAAAAAAATCCAATTTTTAAACAAATACCTCTTTTAGGTATTGTAAGTAGTTTCCAGATCTGAATTACATAAAACCAGAATTTATATGTAGGTACTAAAATAATTCTCTTAATTGGGAAAACTTGAGGATCCTGTAATAAAAATGTAATGAAAGGAGTGTGGCTTTCTGACATTTCCAGCATACTATAATTCATTCTATATAATTTATAAACTCTAGGTTTCTTTTTCAAAGTTCTGAATGCTCAATATTTGATGAATATGTTCCATGTGAAACTTACCTCAACATACCTTTGAGCTTTTTGATGGAGAACTCTATGTGGTTAGCCAACAAAGGAAGGAAAATCCATGCTTCTAATAATCTCTACTCCTGCATTCTGGGAAACACCTTGATTTCCCTTTTTTTTCTTTTTTTTGGGCCAGCAGCACAGGTGCATACCCTGTTCTGCCTACAGATCACCTGTATGCACCTTCAGGGAGGAAGTGGAGATATTATCCCCTTAACAAATTACAAGGAGCAACACATACTTTTTTACCAACAGCTTTTAAGGCAACTTTTTTTGGGGACCCACAATGCAGACACACCCAGAAAGAACCATCAGCTCTCTCCTGGTGACATTCATGATGACAAGAACCATAGCCAGTCAGAAAAGCAGGCTATGGGAGATATTGACAAAACCACTCTTATCCATCAGACAAGGCTGATTAAAAAGGAAATGACAGCACTGCACCCATTGTCAGTAATCTACATCTAAAAGAGATGACTGTGCTCAGGAATCTGTTTGTTTTTGCTAATAATTTTTTTTCACAATGTATATTCTGTCTTTCATTTCAAAAATACAAAATCAGGTCTACATCACTCAAAAAAACCTTTGCTGCAAGCATTTTGTCAGGTTAGATGGTCGCCTGTAAGAATACTGACAATTTTACAGGCAATGTAGATTTAGGAAGATGAACTATTGCCTTTGACAACCAAACTGTTGCAATGATGAGAAAGCATGGTGAGAAATCAGTGTTTTTCATTATGAATTACCATGGTAAGGGGAAAAAAGATGTGATTTTACAAACCAGAACATGCAAGGGAAGATGCAGTCCAGTATAAACAATGGGAACCGAGCTTTTGATAAACTCCCAAAGCCTGCATCTCTGCTGAGGGATGGGGAGTACTTGCTGCTTCCCTCCATGTCCTGCATCTTCTTAATCCCCACATGATAAACAAGGAACCTCATGTTGTAACTGCTGTGCCAATGTGGGGTTACTGGTGCTGCTGCAAGCTCATGTCCATCTTGCAGCAAAACATCCCATGGAGCAGCAAGAGAGAGGAGAAAGCCTTTTGATAACTCCTGAGCACTCTCATCTCATGCCATCAGCCCCCAAATGTGGCTGATGGACTTTCCTCCATCACAGGTCTGCTGAAATGCTTTTCATGGACTTACAGGGTGTTGAGGTCCTGAATACTACTGACCATAGGAGATGATCACTGCATGGTTATTCAGATTTTTCTGAAAGCCCTGACTCCTGAAGTCATCTGGATACATGAAGAACTCAGTTTCCATTTAAAAGGAAAGATTTCTAGCCCTGGTAGATGCAGAAAAGTCCTCAAAATGTACTGTCTAAGGGCTCCAAACATAGTGTCCAATGCAAAGAAATTAAATTATATACTTTTAAATAGCTTACTATTTTACAATCAGTTTTGCAATTAATTTTTTTAATTCCTGACATTATATGCTCAGGAATGAAAGTATTTGCTACTTGACCTCAGAAAAGTCTTGTAATACTGACAAGTTGTTTCATTAAGATATAGCAGCCATTGTGCTACACCAGCCACCTCTAAAATCTTTTCAACTGCCCGAGGTAACTAAATAATGATACTTCATTATTCACAGGTTGCTTAAGCATTCTCTATATTAAGGGCAGGGAAGTTTAGATAACATCTAATTGCAAAGAGAAGCACTGGAAAGTTTCTGAGGGTGGCAACTGCATACCTAAATGACATTTATTTAGAAGTGCTTAAGACATGCCTTTCACTTATCCTAGGCAGACACAGAGCCTTGAAATCAAAACTCCAGCAATATCGCTTGGCCAAGTGCCTGTACTTGGAAGAACTTTTTCATCACACCCAAACTAAGAAACTCTTTTCCCAGTTTCTATCATTTAATCATCCTTCTTCTGCAGACACCACCCAGAGCAAAAAACGGGTTAGCGGAAAAACCTTGCTCAACTGCAAGGCTGTGGATGAATCTTTTAGACATGTTACCAAAATAATAAGGAAAAGTACAAATTTATTCCCTGTGTTTTGGCTGCTATGATTAATTCCAGAGTTAATTGTTCTCCAGCTGTACTAAACCCTGAACATGGTATTCTGATTGAAACACTGACACAACTGTAGCAATGGCTGTGAGGATGTGATGTAGCAACACCATGAGCACAGCAGTGTGGGGTAGTCCATGGTTTAGTGCTGACAATCCTTAGCAAAACTGTGGCCATGAGGTATGGTTTCAGAATTAACATTAATAGGACGGGAAGGTATGTTACTGTCTTTTAGCTGGAATGACCCACTGAATACAAGCCATGGAATCAGTGATTGCCTCTATCACACACTCACTTCATGCTGAGCTGGATATTTTCGGTGGTTAATAGGCTGATACAGGCAAGGCCATACTAACAGCGTTCTCTATCATCCCAACCCTATTACACAAATAGGTTGGAGGCCTCTTTTGAAAGAACCTCCAACAGTACCTTTAAAAAATGTCTTCCCTTCCCCCAGCCCCAGAGTAGCATACATCAAAAGAAGTTTTTCAATACTGCAACCCTAGCCCTCCCTCTTAGAAACAGGCACTTTGTTTTTCACATAAGCTGGGCCATATTTGGCACTGCTCCATTTGGAATATGCACATCTAGCAGTAGTTTGTTAATTGTAGAAATCTTTACCATTGCTCACTTTCCATAAGGCACCTTTCCAAGGGAAGGAAGCTTGTGCAGCTCCCAGCCAGAGAGCGCTGCGCTCAGCAGAGTACAAAGAAAAGCTTCTCACTCCAGGCAGGCGCACGCACATGATTCCAATATCCTCACTCTGAATTTGGAAGCTGCAGCTGCTACTTTAGACCACAGCAACTGAAAACATCCCAGGGGGAGAACAAGCAAGAGGTTCAGATCTGTATGTGGAGCCATGAGAACAGCGTGCTTTGAGCTCTGCTGCAGCAATCAGCCATCGGTGCAGCACATCATATGGTGCTGGGAGAGCTTTCTGAGGCAGGTGGGCATGGAATGATTAAAAATAAAATGAAAACAATCTAGTTTTCATCAAGAGGAAAAGTGAGGAGAAGAAGCCATCGCAGAGGACATGATGTCCATTTTCTGGACAGGAAAGTGATATTTGTGCATAAAGGCAGCAGTGCAGACAGTTTGCCTAAATGCCTCCAACAGCACCTGGGACAACACGGGGCTAGTCACAGAATCAAGCCGTTGAGAAGGAAGGAGAAATAAGGGTATCACCAGAGCACACCTTCCTATTTATCACCTCTCCTGCTTCTCTAGATCTTATCAACTCCTGTGGGGCCTCTCTGCTCTGTTCACTTGGTGTCTGCTAAAACATTCAGCAACACAGCAGGGAGTGAAGAATCAACATCATCAGGATGTGTTTGGGCAAGCCAAATGTGGGCTTGTTTGGCCTGATCCTCTGTAAAATGCTAAATATACTGATAGCCCTTCAAAATAGTTCAGTACTTATCCATAACCTAGAGTGTATGGCTTTAATAAAATCTGCTTTGGAGCACTTTTTGGTGTGCTGTGGGTCTGAGAATTCTTTGTGGTTTGTGGTCACTTGTTTTTCTAATATTTTGGTCAGTGTCCAAGCTCACTCGTGTAGCTGGATATACCCATGTAATTTCTGGTAGAATTTAATTTTCCACACAGCACAATTTATAGCCCTCTGGTGTTCCCTGACATATGAACAGAGGTTACCGCCAGCTTGACCAACTTTTACGTACTCACGCTTTCAAGTAAGGGGCAGAATAACATTAACTGATCTCTTCAAAGTCTTGTAAAAGAGCTTTAAAGTGGCCTAGCCTTCCCAACAGGAAACAAATTTCACCATCTCCTCTTTTGTGACAGCAAATGTTTCCTGAGGTGTAGGAGACCTCAGAGGGAAAGCTGGGATTTGACAGTTTATAACCCTGTCACTCATTTTAAAGCACTCAGCTACAGTTCATCAACCACCAAAGGCCTTCCTCAGAAAGATGTTGGCTAGAGGGGCTCTGAAGGTGCTGTGGGAGCTGTGGTGGCCAGGGTTGCACTTAGGGCCCTCTTCACCCACATGGCAGATCACCAGCACCCAACAATGCAGCAATCACTGAGTCCTAAGGCAGGATAAAAGGAGATTTCTCCCATGTACCCCACTGACCGATTTGGCCTGAGGGCAGCCTGAAGACATCTGAGAGGAAGTCTCCAAGGAGTCAGTGGAATTACTTGGGCTGAGTGAGGAAGATCTAGGCATGGATGAGGCTGCTAGAGATTCTCTGAGGCAAAAACAGCAGTGTGTTTGAATATGGCCCCACTGGGGCCATATTCAAAGTCCATCTGATGGATGTAAATCCTGCTTCAGCCTTCAGCAAATGGATGAAAGCCCCTCAGGATATGAGAACCATCAACCACTGGAGGTGTCTGAGGCTGTCAGGCCTTTTTAGCTGGATAACAATGGCCAGATCAAGGGAATGGTTTCTGGAAGAGCAAAGCAGAGCTTGTCATTCTCATCCCCCTGCAGAAGCAGGGGCAGCAGCCACAAGAAATGGGATGCAGAGATGTTGCCAGAAGTCCCAGGGTTTTGAAGTACCCACTGGTGGCCTGCCAAGTGCAGGAAGTATTTTTGTCCCCAAGGCAGATGAGACTGAGCGCATTTGGTCACTCTTAGGACTCCTGAGATTACTCCAGTTAGGGCAGATTTGGGTTTGGGCATCTTTTGGAAGATGTGAGAAGCCTGTGGGAAGAGACACTTGGTCACATGCTCTGAGAATAGCTGATCACTGACACTGGGGTCAGAAAGCAATGTACCCTCAGGGCAGATTGGCACTGGTCCTTGGGTGTTGTTTTACTTTTCTCTGCAGCACCAAGCATGACCACTTGTCAGGTCTCCTTTGGGTCATTTTGGCCAGCTGCTCATCCTCGGCAGAGGTGATCCTTGTGCCCCTCATATAGGGGAAGGAAAATTTCAAGATTTCCACAGTGGCTCCAAGGTTGAAACCCAGGGATTGCTTCTTGTTCCCTGGGGCACAAAGAATGGCATCTTATCAGTGGTCCTCTGGACTCTTGTGATCATCAGTCATTTTATCACACTGACATTCATGGATGATTTCAAGTGGGCACATAGGAAGCAAGCTCTTTAGTCCTTCTGGCCAGGTATCCTCCAGGCACACAGGGCTTCTAAACAAGTGCAGTTGCTTTTCAGTGTTGGATGCCCACCTATCCTTATCCATGTCAGCATTACCAGCAACAACCTTCCTCTTCACTACATGGCTGCAGAATTCATTTAAAAGTTTGTCAGCAGGCTTTATTCACTCAGCTGAAAAGTAAAGTGTATCCCCACAGACAGCAGGGACATGAACTGCACTGACCCAACAAGTTTGGCCTGGACTGGTTGGGCACTTTCTCCCATGAAACTTCCCGATGGAAGCTCAGTTAATGCCAGCCATGGATATTTCCTCTTTTAGGAGGCAGACACCAGTTCTGAAAGGAGCTGGGCTGGCAGCAGCAGCCCCGTGTTCAGAGCCCACCCGCACACCTCGGCCATGGCTCCGCTGGCCGGCGGGGGCTGGATCTGGCTGTGGCTGTGCAGAGCTGGACCCCAGCCGGTTACTCACGGGTGGAGCCCCCTTGACACATCTCTCAGGCTCCACCCTTCACAGTTTGCTGTCATCAAGTGTAGGAGACAGGGAAGTTCATGGTCAGGTCTTTTGAATTTAGATTGCAAAAAAACATCATTCAAGAATGTAGGTTTCCTTGTCCACCTCATATTCTGCATTTCATGGCACCCATAAAGAAGAAAAGCTCTATCTCATGGTACAGTTCTACAGCCCCCATTCTCCCCACCAGCTGAAGCTCTGACAGAGGAGGCATCCCCTACATCAGTAAAGGCTTCTTGCATGAGAAGCTGCAGGGTAGAAATAGGTACCACCATGTCATGTGGAGTGACACAAATTTCTGCTCCAGTCTGATGACATTGGAGGAGACAAATGCTCCTGGAGGCATGAGTAGATCACAGAATTACAATAAGCCATGAATGGGATGCAAGAAAAAATATTCCTATGTGTCAGGTAAGAAGGGCAACCATTGTGTAAAGCCCTGGTGAGAGCTCACCTGTACCACTACGGACATTTCTCATTCCTCCAGTTTTTTCAAGAAGACCTCACCATAAATGGTGTACTAGCAAATGTCACTATGTGCACAGTTGAGGAATGGTGAGGAAATCCTGCATGCTCTCTACATCTCTGCAAAGCTCATGCTGAGTGAATAAAACCCTTACTTTCACCTCTAACCTTGTCAAAATAAAATGAATATATATATGGCATCAATTCCCTTATTTATATAGCCTGAATGTACATACAAATTTTGGCATAGATATATAGAATGGCAGCAATAATACCTTCCTTATTCTTTCAATACTCAAAATACCAAGTCCTAAAGGAACAAGATATTTGCTAGAGCTTAAGATAAGATCTGACTATCTTCCCAGAAAGTGACGTAGGCAAATAACTCTCAGAAATGTTGAAGTCATAAATGAACTGTGAAGTGCATTAGGGTGGATTGATCTTGGCTGGCTGTCAGGTGCCCACCAAGCTACCGTACCACTTCCACTCCGCAGCAGAACAGGGGAAGAAAATATGATTAAAGGCTCATGGGTTGAGATGAGGACAGGAAGATCACTCAGCACCTGTTTCACTAGTTCATTTTAAATAAAAACAACAAACTGCATCTCTTTATATCAACAAAGGCCCTCTCAATCTACTTGTAACTGCTTTACACAACAGAACTTTACACCCAAATACAGTAAATGATAAAGGAGACCCACATTACTTTTGCCAAAACTGTCATGGTCCTTTACCTTCTGGCTGAAACATTTTCTGGCCCTGTACAAACCCTTCTACCTGTTACCAGCTCCTTTAGAACCCTAAAACAACAAGCCACTCATGTATGAGTAGTGAGTTCAGCACTGTTAGATGTTTTCAGTCCAAGGGGTTTTAGCTGCTTTATTAAAACATTGGCTTTAGTTATTTGGGCTGGGTTTTTAAAATGCCCACAGACTCCCAAGGAGTGCATTCCAACACATTAAAATGTATTATATTATTGCAATATTTGTAGTAGCACTTATTAAAACTGTGTTCAGGGAGTTGGGATCATAAATTCTCCAGGTCTGTATCCATACCCTAGCTGGAGTATGTTTATGTTTGATAGATGGGCTGTAAAATGAGGGCACATTCTCGCATGTGAAGCGTGAATAGTTTCTCCACTTATTTATTGGAGTTGATGTTATGTGGGGCCTGTGACAAACCTTGTGCTCCAGACAGAACTGACAGAAGGGGAAATGATGGTGAAAAGAGAGTGCATTGTCAGAGCCCCTGAATAAACATCAATTAAATCTTCCAGTTTATTTCCTTGGACTTTGAATCAAACAGTTTTAAAAGCCATTCCTGATCTCAATGTACTTCTTGCTGTAGCTGCCACACTATTTCAACACCAAAAGCTTCCTGGTGCTGGACCTCATTCTGGAGGGCTGAAAAGATGCATTAAAAAGTGCTTGGTTAACCCCACCAACAGAAGCACGAAGATATAATAAAGCTTAGGCTTGAACAAATGTGCAAAATATACTATGCTGTCTGTGCTAGAAATGTGCGCTCCTCTGATGCTACTTTTCTAAGTACAGCTGGAGAATGGCACAAGTGATGGCTAGTTGGAGCTTTTAATCTCAAACTATTGCCCCTTCTGTAATGCTGAGCTTTCATTCTCACACAAGGGCCTCTCCCAGGACCATGGTTGGTTAATCTCGCTGAAGTTAAGTAAAGTGACATCATTCATAAACATTAGAATTCTTCACTCTCTAACCAAGAAAAGGAAGACAAACCAGGCTATAAGATGAGATGATAGTACATTAATCATGCCTCAGTCAGGAAGGCCTCAAGGAAAATCTCAGTACCTGCAAGTGGTTTGCAAACATGTTGTTCAGCCTTACCAAAATCAAGCGTGGTGTATTTTGGCTGAAGTAGGCAAGCAGAGAGAAGTGAGTAAGGCAAAACTACTCTTTATCAAAGCAAATCACAGTAAGAGAGCATTATCCTTCAAAATCAGATACAGAAAATACACCACAATTTAAGAATACTCTACACTTTTCAGAAAGGAAGGTGAACTAAGTAAAAACCTTTTAGAGTTTTTGAGTTACAGTTCTTCTGTCAAATTTCAAGGGGCAGATTTAAACGGGGCTGTCACAAGGGTATGTGGCAGAAAAGGCTTATGAATTGTGGGGAGAGCTGATGTTTTGGGAGCAGGTAATAACAAGGAAGGTAGCGTAGGCAAGAGAAGATGGCTTTCAGGTTGAACCCACACTTTTCTTCATTTCACATGAGAAAAACTAGGACTATATATATTTCTCTCTTATTTTCTCCTCTAAGTTCACTTTAAGAGTATATTTACAATTATCCTATAGCCATTATTTATTATTAAATATATAGACAATGATAGCACTACCAGAAAATGTGGATGTGAAGGACATATAAGTGGCCCCATATACAATCTTTGGGGATAAGGTATGGGAGAGGCTGTACACCCAGGTGCACAACACTCTTCTCTCACATGTGCTCAGACTCACCCTGTTAACTGTTATAAGGACCAGTGACAGAGAGCACTGTTATTTGCAGTAGTGGGACTGGGACTTCAAGATCCCAGCCAAAGTACCAGGATCAGTTGGAATGTCAGCTACTAATGTTTCTGTGCTCAGGTGGAGGCCAGTGATGAGTGGTGCCCCTTGGGGCTCTGCTGTGGGACTGGTGCTCTTTAATGAGAAAAGAACATTGACTCATGCTGTGCCAAGGGAGGGTCAGGTTGGAAATCAGGAACAATTTCTTCATAAGAAGAGTTGTCAAGCATTGTAATGGGCTGCCCAGGGAGGCGGTGGAGTCTCCATCCCTGGAGGTATTCAGGAAATGACTGGACATGTTCCATTGTTCCATGACCTAGTTAACAAAGTGATAAATCAGAGGCTGGACTCAACAATCTTGGAGGCCCTTTCCAACCTAAGAGACTCTGTGATTCTGCAATATCTTTCCCAATGACACAGTGAGATCGAGTGCGCTCTCAGCAAGTTTGCAAATAACTTGCTGAGCAGTACAGATGGCACAATACAAGGATGGGATGCCATCCAGGGGGACCTGCACAAGGTTAAGAAGTGGGTCCATGAGAACCTCATGAAGTTCAGCAAGGTCAAGTGCAGTGTTCTGCACCTGCATCAATGGAATCACAGATATGAGTCTAGACTGGGAGAAGAACTCACTGAGAACAGTCCTGGCAAAAAGGACTTGGGAGTGCAGGTGAACCAAAAGCTGAACATGAGCCAATGGTGTGTGCTTACAAGCCAGAAGGCCAGTGTTATCCCAGGCTGCAAGGAAACAAAAGTGCCCAGCAAATCAAGGGAGGTGATTTTCCCCTCCAGTCTGCCCTCATGAGAACCTGGAGTGCTGCATCCAGGTCTGGGGCTCTCAGCAGAAAAAGAATGTGGACCTGTAGGAGCAGGTCCAGAGGAGGCCACAAAGACGATCAGAGGCATGAAGCGCCTCTCCTGTGAAAACAGGCTAAGAGAGCTGGAGTTATTCAGCCCAGAGATGAGAAGGCTTTGAAGAGACTTCATTGCATCCTTCCAGTACTTCAAGGGGCCATGGGACCCGATATTTCAAGGGGCTTATAAAAAACAGAGAGAGCAGATAGTGATAGGAAAAGGGGGAAGTGGTTTTAAACTAAAAGAGGAGAGATTTAGATTAGATGTAAGGAAGAAAACCTTTACTATGAGTGGTGAGACACTGGAACAGATTGTCGAAAGAAACTGTGGGTGCCCCCTGGAAGTGTTCAAAGCCAGGTTGGATGGATCCTGAACAGTCCGGTCTAGTGGGTGACATCCCTGCCTATAGCAGGGTGTTTGATCCTTAAAATCCCTTCCAATCCAAACCATTGCATGATTCTATGTTGTAAATACAACACAGGAATGGTAGGCACAATGGGTGAGGGGCAAGAATGTATAGAATGGCAGAGAAGAATAAAATTATTTTATAGAGTCATGAATCACAGCCAGGAGGGAGAATAAAACAAGAACAGGGAATAAAAAGCAACTCAGCCTCCCATTCACTTCTGTCTCAGCCCCTGTTGATGTGCCCTCAGAAGGTGGTGTGACAGAACAAGCTATGTCTGTGTTAAACTGGTAAATCCGTCTCATGTTTTACAAAACACGTGTCCAAACATAACAGAAACATAAACATACTAAATTATGTGTCAGAGAACAAATCTACCCGGAAAAGTTGACATTCTGATGAAGAACTGCAACTGAGAGGCTATTGAGGGAGCAGTCTGTAGCTATCAACTTTGAACGATTACACTCCTGAATCCTGTAGGGAAATGGTTTTCCATAGAGGAAATTCCAGTATGAACAGGGAGGAGGCCAACACTTGTGAAAGCAGTCCTTGGCAGAGACTATTCCAGCATGTTTTGCTGCTTGCAGTATTCCCAAGCAAGGGGAACAAGCAGGAGACGCTAAGAGCATAGTAGCCCTACTACCTTCATAAATTTCAGAGTCACCCAGGAGAAAGATGGAGCTAGGAGCTTTCTGTATCCATGGGTATTCCAGAGGAACTTCAATACACTAATGGTTCTGGTTAAGAGTGTATTTGGCTATGGCAGGACTCCTGCAATAAGTATCTCTCTGATTTAGTATGGTACCATTAAGCAAGGAGTTGTGTACACCCATAACCTCACATGGGCCCTGACAGTGGTGGCTGGGGTGCTCAGGAGCTCTGAGTCCCTGGTCCAAAGTGGACAAAAAAAGCCTGGAGAAGCTCTTTTGCCCAAGCCAGATGTACCATACAAAGTCAGAGCTAGAAATAATCTCTTTGCAGTAGCATGAACTCCAGGGTGTGCCAGATCTCCCACATGATCAGCTTTTAATAGGCTGGTGCTATAAACTCAGGGAAACTCAGCTCACCCATTATGAGTCTTTCACTGAAAAATTTTGCCTGAAAATGGAAAATCAATTTCTTGCTCATTGCTTCAGCTACTGATCTACCAGTACAGTGTGATCAGTGCCCAGGCTAAAGCCACTGCTGTCACAACAGAGCCTGAGCTGAAAGAGTGTAACTTCCTCTCCTTTCTTGAAGGTAGAGACAAGCAAGAGCTGACCTTTAAGAAACTCTGCCTCACTGGTGTCTACTAACAGCAAGGAAAGCAAAACAAGCCAAAATTTATTTGAAGCCTCTGGATGGAAATCTGCCAGGTATCCACAGACAGCTTGGGTTTGCAGAGGGGGAAACTAGGATGTATACACAGGTGAAGATAAAAACCCTGGAATTTCAGTGATTATATAGAATGTGAAGTCAGCATTAAATGAACTTTTGATTTGGATCCCAAATTTTAGTGTTGTGATAATACTCTCTGATCAGAGATAAGAGCAGCGAAAGGAAAGACAGGAACAGATGGTTTGGGTTAGGGTCGGATTAAACTTTCTTCCTCCAAAATAGCTTCTCACACGTTACATTTAGACCTGAAGTTCTATATTTTACCTCATGCTATATTTACTCAGACTTGGCTATTTCCTTTTCTATGTAATTTCCTGAAGCAAGACATAGCAAAACAGTGGCTATTTAATGTAATCTCAAGTTTCGTCTATTTCAACAACCATAAACTCTTCAAGTTTCCCTATCTTCCAGACCTATCTTTCTTTCCTATCTTTGCCATCTCTATCAACTAAAAATTTAGCAAGCCCCCACTTATATACATGAAAAGCTCACAGCTCTTCTCTTTTCACCTGCATAGGGCCTGTAACATGAGCATATTTACTGCATATAATATCTTCCTGATACTCCTTCTGTAATACTAAAATCTGATTTCTTCGAGTCCATTCACCTATCCAGACTTTTACCAGTTTGTGTCTGACATTCACAGCTTTCTTCTCCATTACCTGGGTGATGTCCATGTAAAACAGAATTGGAAATTTTACCTTCTTTGCTTGTATTTGCCTAAATACAATCACTCTCTTCTGACACCATCAGTGACTGCCCTTTTTTCATACCATCTTCAGACTTTCAGTCTTGATGTTCAAAGTGTAGGTAACAGTTCTCCCAGTTACCTACACTTGGTTGCTATCATCCTTTAACTCATTCTGTTCTCAGTTTTGGATTTTAAACTATCCTAATTTTCATATATAAAAGCATGCATGTGTGTTTGTGCATGTCTCTCTCCAATCCTAGATATACACAGCTTACTCTGCTAATCCTGATCACATATTTCTAAACAGAGGTTCCCACACTTTCAGACTGAAAGGATGAAAATATGCCTCACTATTCCTTCTTATTTATTATATTTAAATTGTGTTTGTAATTACTGTATTAACACAGATTACATTTTATTCTGAAGTAAGACAAGAAGAAACTAACCTTTTTTCTGACAGGACAATATTTTCTGAGAAAAGTGCATGGCACAGAGCCTTAGCATGTTAGGATCTGACAGAGTTCCTAGGGCCAGCCTGCACATACAAATACGTGACTGCTTGTGTACCTATTTGTTGTTCAGCTGTGAGACCTGGTAAAACCAAGAACTGATAGGCTTGCCAAGGGAGGCACACATTTGCTTTGTAGAGTAACTTCCACATAAAGGTTATGGTCCGTTTTTATAACAACATCTATGTGGAAGTTAGGTCAGTGGTTGATGAACTGCAGTGTACTGGGATCTGCTTCCTCCTGCTGCTTCTCTGTTACCCAAGCCTCAGGATATCTCCTGAAATAAACTGCTTTTAGGATTTCCTGCAAAATACAAGCCTCATGTTGCATTACTTGAGGTGAGATTCATCCTCCACTGTGTTGTCATGTCTGTTAATTGACATTTATCCACTCCTTGCCTCTCCCCATCCACTGCCTTTCTCCTCCCTCCTTTGCCCACTCCTTTTCCCTAATCAATCCCTCATGTACTTCAGTCTGTTCAGAGTGAGCTTTCCTTCCTGCCGTCAAGTCAGAGAACAGACACGGGCTTCATCACACCAGGGAAAAATGTATTATTATATAATACTACTTAGTCTTTTTAAGAGTGTTTAATGCTCAAAACTGCCCAAGGATGAATTGGTTCATATGACACAGACAGGAAATGATTTATAAATGGAGGAACAGAGGCAGAAAGGTAACAGGAGTTGTGCGAGGTCTCACAGAGAGATCATGGCAGGGTCAGAAGTCTCCTGACTTCTAAGTCCAGACTTTTAACTCTTTGCTTGTTTTCTAGAATGTATGATATTTTATGTGGGTTTTTTAATACCCCAAATTACTAACTGGTCTATATTAGAGCCCATTGTATCTTCAATCTGTATACAAAAAGCTGAATTGTGCATGGCATGGGTAAGGAAGTTGGTTCCTTACTTCCAGGAGCTCACAACAACCCTGAAGCCCAGGCTGGTTTTGATACTGCCACAGTGTTGGTTCCACAGAAGCTGAAATGCTCAGCTCTGCACTGTGCCCAGAAAGGCTGCCCCCAGACTTTTAAACCACCTCCCATGAGCTGGTTCATCAACACAGCACTGCACAGCCACACATCAGTGGGCTCCCTGCAGCAGGGACAGGCACCTCAGCCTGCTGCTTCTCTCCCAAAGCCTGTGCTTCTCTCCTTAGTTCTGGAAAATCCAAACAGGTGAGGACTCCTATAGCACCAAAAATTACTTTTTTGTAATTACTTAGCCTGGGGCCTAATGCTGGGTCAACTTAGCCTCAAATTCAGAGTCTGGCCTTTTATAGACAGAGCAGTGTTTTAACATCTCATGAAACCTCGACTCCTTGTAATTTTTTTTCTAATACTCCCTGCTAATTTATGCATGTAAGCATATAAACACATGTTAAAAGTTTTCTAGATTTATGAGTAGATACAGGTCAAAACTTCCAAAGTCTATATACACAGATGCACAGAGACATACACACACACACACACATATATACATACACGTCTATAAAACCATACAGACTATGTCAAAAACTGCTGCTTACCACTGCCTCTAATCAGACCTGAACTACAGTGTAAACACAGACAGGCATATTCCCTCTGCATGCAATATGTCTGATTAAATATTTTGTCAACCAACATGTTTTGCTGGGTTATTAGAAGGTTTTCCAGAGTATTAATTTGTGTTTCTAAAGGCCTGTTGGATTAACATGTCTCCTACATTTTTCTGTTTTGTTGGATTTTTCAAAGGCAGAAAACATATCAAAGTAACTCCTGGGAAAGAGGCTAAAAATATAATTCTGTAAATTGCAGGAAAGAATACTAGAAGTCACATAATGCATTTACTTTAGGCTCAAAAGTGAACTCCTGGGAAAACAATGGCATCAGCATGCCCCCACACACATTGGCCTGTGCTTTTCATATTATTGCTGGTTTCACTAGTCATTTAAAGGAATCTACAGTAGCCCCCATTTATAATTGCAAACAGAAATAATAACAATTACAGTAATAATGGACTACAGCTACCAGGCAGACATCAGGCCAATTTCACTCCTACCTCTCAGAGCGCCCAATCTCCTTTTTCCCTCTCTTCACGAGCAAAGAAAAGAGGGAACCCTGCCCAGTTTCAGTATGGAGATGCTCCACTGACTCCTCTTGCTCATGGTTTGAACACCAATAAGAACAGAAAACTACCCTCAGTAAAAACTAGAAAATCAGTAATATAAGAGCAAGATAAGTGCAGTGACTTGACACATATCCTGAGGCAGTGAATTTGAATCCATTCCTTGATCTGAAGTGCCAGACAACTTTCAGGTTTTTGATATGCGTATGCTGCAGTAGCTTTTATTGAAACAAAGAAGAGACGGAGAACAAAGGATAAAAAGAAGAAAAGACAGCATCTTTTCCCAGTTGTGGCATATCTTGTCAGAAGATTTTACTTGGGTCCACAAGGCTTAATGCTAAAAATGCAGTGAAAACCCTGCTTCGGACTGTTTGCAGCACAGACTTTGTCTGTGGACAACTATGCCTCTCCATCCTAATGTTTTAGAAGACTTTTTATATGTATTAGAAGAGACAGCATTTTTCAACAGAGGGGTCACCTGGGACAGAAGGGATTAGTGGTGAATTTAGGAGGAGCATTTAAAACTTTACTGATTTAGCATATGCAAATCTGCCTGCTCACAGAAAACTCACAGCTCTGGCTCCTCTGCAACACTCTATACCCTTTCCCTGATGAAGTGATCATGGTGCCAGACTCACACATAAGCACAGTGGGCACAGCTCTGCTGAAGAATTTGGCTTGTTATAGCCACAGCACTCTGACCAAGTATTGGTGAATGTCTTCTACCTTCACTACCTGAGGGTAACAAACAACTGAGCCCTGATCCCCCTGACACACTCAGGCCTGTTTGCATCTCTCTTCCAGGCTTCTGTTGTCCCCACCGAGCCAGGCCTGCTTTTAATCACCCCTTACATTCAAACCTGTCTTTCTAGTAGTTCATGCTCTAATATTTTTGTCTGCTACATATCCTCTTAAAAGAACTCCAAAATTAATAAGTCCTTTTTGTAGCCGAGGACTACAGAAGACTGCAGCACAAGTGATATTCCCATTTATACCACACATTGTATGGACTTGTGGTTCTTTGGGGAAATTCTAATTAGTTTAATCACATCTTGTGTGGATGACTCAAATCCACCACATTAGTTTGTGTAAAGATACTCACTTTTTTTTCATTCCAGATGCATAAATTACTAATCTTCTGCAGAGGGAATGTCTGGGGTTTTTTTCTATAGTTATAAACCACTTAACATTTTCTTTTACTGAATATCATTGTATTAATTCTCGTGTATCTGCTCTATAACTTTAAAAATATTATACAATGCTTTACTTTCATGTTCCATTTTCCAATGGAGGTGGCTTAACTTTTTTCAAAAGAGAAACAATGGTGAGGTTTTTTAATAATTACTCAAAGAAAATCTTCACAATATTCTTTGGCTCATTGAACAGGTATGAATTCTTGTCTAATTTAGAGGCATGTAAATAGTGATAGGCAGATAATGGGTGGATCACCACATTCAGTCTCCGGAAATCACAACCAACCATGTAACTACCCACAAGAATTCAGAATTCTCCTTTTTATGTGCAGTTATCCACACAGGTGCTTCCAACACCTTCAGGGCAAAGCTGCTCATGTTCTGGCTCCCTGCAGAAACAGGGGATCTGTGGATCTGGAGTGTCTGGACAAACACAGGAAACAGTGTCCCACACTAATAAGGAAGACCAAAACGTCTCAGCAGCTTCTCTTCATTTGACTTGGCCATACAATTGCCAAGCTGATAATCTCTGCTCAGTGGGGTGAGTGGTGCAACCAGGAACCTGAGAGGTTTCCCAGTATCACTGGAACGCATTTGCTCTTTCCAACTATAACCTTTGGCCATTCCTCACAGGAAAGCAAAGAGGCTTCCTAAGTTATACTTTGTGGAGAGAAACACATCTCTTTGCCTCTGGTAAGATCAGCTAAGGTAACTGTTCCAATATCAATACAATTTGACATCTTAACAAGCAGGAAACACCTACTTTTCATTTCAGGCTCCTAAAAAAAAATCCAGGATACTCTGGTAAATAATTTCTATCCAAAATTTATGAACACTGATAACTTCGCAAAGATAATTTTGCTTCCTCGCACTAACATCTGCATCAAGAGGCCAAGGACTTCACTCTTCCTGTGCTTAAAAATTTCCACAGTTCCACTGTGAAGCACAAACTGCAGACACCCATTTGAACTTGTACCACTTAGTTTAATCATTTTGTTTATTATAGTTCTTGTTTTGCTTAAATCCTGTGGTATTCAAAAGAGCACTAAGTCCATCACACCTTAATAAGCAAGTTGTCTTGCAGCCAGCTCCAAGGACTGTTCAGTATCTGCCTCACGAACACTATCAGCAAATCAGAGAACTTTTTTAGCTATTGAGGGCTGAGGATGTGCATTTTGACCTCTTCTCTCTATTTCACAGAGACATTCATGGGTACAGAGTCCTCATTGTCTGCTTGGTAATATTCTGGCCTTTGATGCTGGAAGCATGCGGCAACACTAACAGGTAACACCAGCCCATCACATCAAAAAAGTCCTTTGTAGTTGTAGAGCAAAAATCACAAATCATTCTTCCTGTTGTAGACCACTGATTTTTACAGCCCACAGAGCTTCTACACACAGGGAACGCCCTGAGAAAACTATGTGGGAGGTGCTTCATGGGGATTTGGTGATGACCCATCTGATATCCCAGATGTAGCTCATTGCCATAAAGCCCAGAGACCTGGGCATGAAAACACTTTTCACATGTTGTGTACCAAAATCAAAACCAGTAAGCAACCCTCATTATTCAGGAGCTGCAGCCTAGATGTTACACAGTATACACTCATCCCTTCTTGAGAGAAGTTAGATTCAAAAAGCTCAGTGCCCTTATTGTTGCCACCCCCTCTTCAAAACTTGCAAAAGTGCCACAAAGAAGCTCTGCTACCAGGCTGACCATAGATGCACTATAAACTGAAGGAAAGCAGCACAATCTGTTATCAAAAACCAGCTTTAACAACTTTCCCCCTCCCTCACTCCCAGTTCCAGTGTTTAAAGCCAGCTGCCA
The DNA here is from genome assembly GCA_013399455.1 of Anthoscopus minutus. NCBI lineage: Eukaryota > Metazoa > Chordata > Aves > Passeriformes > Paridae > Anthoscopus > Anthoscopus minutus. The sequence continues at coordinate 64,348 of VWYI01015224.1, forward strand.
TTCAGGAAATTAAATTCAATGCCTCTGATGTGATTTTTCAAAGTGCAGCGTTTCAGCAAAAGGGAGATGAAGTGTATCTAGTATTTCTGAAAAATCAAACTATTTAATTGAGCATCTGTCTCACAAGGCCATAAGCCTAACTTGACACCCCTGTTGTGAAAGACTTGGGCTTCAATTAATGGCAGGCAAAGGATACATAATTAATATAGAAAGACACCAGGAAATGAATATGTTAAAGTTCCTAATGCAGTTTTAACTTTGTCACAACACACAGGTTTTTAGTTGGCTTTCTCCATAGAGGTGAATTTCCTGTTTTTCCTGGTTTAATGTGTATGCCAGAAATTACTCATTAAATTTCAGGAAATGCAACTTGACTGAGTTACACGTGCTACTGGAAAAATCTGGATGGACCAAATTATTTGGTGTCACTTATTTAATAATAGGACAATACCTTCCTTTTCTATTTATGTATTGTTCATGAACAGACTTATATTTTTACTAGGGATTTTCCTGCTTGCTTAAAGAAGCAAGGAGATGACATAAGTGATTATATTCACTGAGAAGGTGACATCATTAAGGAGATGTTCTTGACTCCAGCTTCAGAGACTTACTATTTTCTACTCAGTCCTTGTGCAAAGGTGCAACAGAGGGCTCTTGCATTAGTCCTGCTTACACTTTCCAAATATACTTTTTAAATGCACAATACTCAATTTTACCTCTGTGAGACCAGACACAGAATTCACAAGCTCCTGAATACATTCATTTCAGAGGCAGTATCAATCTTAGCAGAGGCTACCAAATGTGGTACAAATGTTCAGATGACTATAATATTCACATGTATTTTTGCAAATAGACAAAAAAAACCCCCAGTAATTTCCTCCAAGCAAATTTAAAATCAAAACCCAGGAACCACTATTTAATTCACAACCCTGTGTTGCTAGTAAGAACCTCCTATTTGTATTTCCTTATCTGTGAATTATTTGGGCCATCTTATCTTTGAGCTAAGCAGAGCTGTTTGCATATCCCAAAACTAGTGCATTAAATCTCCCAACACCCTTCTGGAAGCTGAGCAGTTGCACATTGCTCTTTATCTGAGGTACTGGAGCAGTTTCATTATGCAAGGTCACATAGTAAAACTAGCTGAAGGTGAGGTGCATAGAATGTTATTTTAAAAACTGGAAGGAGGGTTATTTTAATAAAGAACAACTGTGTAACTAGTGAGCAATAAACTTGGGCAAAATTTAGTACATGGAAGAAATATTACTAAAAATCCCACAAACACAATTTCCGCATATGGGGATATATGGAGAGATGGAAAAAAAAAAGCAAACCCACAGCAAAAACCCAGCTTGCAGAAATGCATATGTCATCAGAGGTACTAGGCTATACGAACTGTTTATTGGAACTGTGTCCCATGTCAATACTGAGGAAAATAAAGAATGGAAAATAACTTTGGAATTGAATAGAGACTCTGTCACACTTAAATTTGATACTTGGAGCCCAGGCCAACATTCTGCCAGGACAAAAAAAAAAGTATACAAGAAAATCAGGAATAAATCCAAAATGGAAAAAGTAAAAGTTAAATTAGCATCATACAGTGGAAAGAAATATCAATAATTAGGCAAATGCATAATAACCCTATGAAGTTAATTACTTTTATGACAGTGGGACTGGAAACACAGGCAGTTTTAGGGCTGAACATTTGTAAAGAATTAAGACTGGTTAGAGTATACAATGGGTGCTGTGTATGATCCAAACAGACAATGAGAAACCAGAAGTATTCAAAGATATTTTTGATACAGCAGAATACAATAAGAAATATTTAATATTTTTTCAACCTGAGGTAACCCTTTCCTGCCCAGTCATTATTGTTTCAAACAGTTTCCATTCAGCCTATGCAGTAACACATACAAAAGTTGTACAGTTTAAGTACACCCTATGAAAGCAGCCAAAAGCAAATGAACACTATTTGTTGTCACAAATCCTACATTTTGCTGGATTTTCTTCCAAACTAACTTTATTTCACCTTCCATCTATGCTTACCTTTGAGTACCACAGACCCCCCCTATCTTTGCATGTGTTTGTAAATTATCTCACAACAGATCTCACTGGTGAAAAGTTACTGTCTCCCTCTTTTTGATGTAAGCCTGCTGTGATGCCAGCTATCTGAGGCCATAGGTGAGGACAGGTCTCCTCTGTGCACTGGATCTGTGATACAGCTCAGGAGCCAGGGCTGTGCCCACACTCCCATGTTCTGCTGGACCAGAGCTACGTTGGGCCATATTTCTAACAAACCCCAAGGCTTCCTGCAGTTTCTGGACTGGGAGAGCTTCTTGCAAAGCAAACCACTTTCTCTTATGGAGAACTCTGGGAAAGTGCTTCAGAAAAAATGCAAAATAAAACTGAATTTCCAAGAAGGTTGGAGAGGCAAGGAGAAGTGACAGCACTGAGACCACTTGGCAACCCCATGGCAGAGCTGGCACCGGAGTGCCACCATCCCAGATTCTGGCATGGCACTGACTGCACTAAGGAGCAGTAGCAGACAGATACTATTCTAAAGTGACTTCTTTTGTAAGAGCACCCCAGGAGTTCACACAGGCATGTGTTTGTTACATGCTGTAGTCACCACAGCTCCTAAAGCAGATGAGCAATGTTGCTGCATTTCCCAGTTTCTCATGCTACTTTGGTTAAGCACATGTAAGTATTATCTTACTAATAATAAAATAGGCTAGCTACCAAAATTTAGAATGGATTTTTTATTAGAACAAATATTCTAGCTGCTCACCATGACTATAGTATGTACTGTTGGAAGGATTTTGGAGTGTTTTTGCAGTTATTTACAAGAGTTGCTCCAAGGCCTGTGAAAATCACAAGTATCTTTACATTAACTTCATGAATTTAGGTGGCAATAAAATGATACCTTAAAAATTAAACTATCAAACTATTAAAAATAGTTCCATATTTCCTCTGTAATGCAATTGCATGGTAATTGATACAGCACTCATCTTTAGAAAAATGCAGAGATTTCTCAGCTTTTGACAGTTGAGTTTCTAAGGTCAATAAGAAATTAGACTCAAGCACAGAATAATTCCATCAGCAGCCAGAACAGATGCCATAGCCTGTATTTAATTTTATTTAATACATTTGCTGCAAAGGAGAGACAAGCTTTAAAATGATAAAACTTAAGGATCAACCAAACCAGAACAACAAAAATAAATAGCCTCAACAAACCTATTTGGATGAATTAGCAGTCTACAATGTACATCTAGTCAGGGCCTCTAGTAACAGAGCTTAATTTTTTTTTAAGAGGCAAGACCAAATTCCTTGAGCAGGAAAACCTCATTTGAGTGATTTCATTTAACTTAAATGCTAGCTTTGCAAGGTCATCTATCCCCAGGCTTATCTTTTCTACCCACAAATAAAACCAGTTCCACACATCTAAAATACACCTCATTACAAAATACAATCTCATTATGCTTACAATTTAATAAGCTTCTTTCTGCCTTGATGAAACTGTGGGATAACCTTGCTAACTCCATAAAAATCGTAACTCCTGGACTACTTTGACTAGGGAATCAGCCTAAGAGGCCGATATGTATCAAGACTAACTCCATCAACTTCAATGAAGAAACAGTTCCATAGGCCTCAAGTATACAGAAGTGTTATCCATAAAACCTTTTCTACAGATACATAAGTATGCCTGTAAATTTAACTGTCTTACAGTTATGATTACACTTGGAGTGGTACACATACACATATAAGTAGTATGAATGGAAACACTGCATGATTTATGAATAAGAACATCATGGTCACAGTGATCAACAGCAAATCCCAGATAATTTATTTGTTGTCTTTTCAACTATTCATAGACAAGACCAGAGGAAAGTCCTCCATTACAAGTTCTGTTGCAATGATTTTTCTGATCAACTGAAGTTATTACGTGGTTTTTGAATGTGGCAAAAAAAAAAAAGACAGCAGACAATGGAAGTGAGGAGTGAAGGGGGAGAGAGAGTAGTTTAAACCACTTGACTCATCAGAATAGAAGTGTAGATTCAGAATATATGGCTGAACTTTGTTGTCCTGTATATTGACTAGCACTAGAGAAAATAATTGCTACAGACTTGCAGATTTTTTTTTCACAGTATCTGGAAAGGATATTTTTCTGGTATACTGTCATGTTTTCCCTAGCCCTCTTCTATTCCCAGAACAGATGACTGCATCAAAAAGAAAAAAAAAATAAATTACTTGTTTGATTAAAAAAAAAAGTAAAAATCTGGGAGAGAAATTATAAAAACAATTATGATGAGCTTTGGTGCTTTTTTTTTTCATTTCGAATGGTTGCCAATGCCAGAAAAAAAAAAAAGCAACCACAAAAAATTAAATCATTTGAATTATCTTTCCTTAGGTTGAGACCTAAATTTTTGAATGAAATTCAGTCTACTGCAGGTGTCTCTTCCTACATCCAGGCAGCAAATTGGGGTTGCCTGCTATTAGCTTGTGGGGCCTTTGGAGTCAGGATTCTTGGTCTGTATCCCCTGACTACCCATTTATTTGCAGTGGGCAGATCTCAATCCTTCTATACCACCATCTTTTCCCAATAAGGATGTGGAAGCTTAATTAGGCACTGGAAAGTTATTTTAGTATCCCAAGTGGATGCTGTCATAGAAGGAAAACGTAATTTTCCATTGAGAGAACACAAGATAACTCATGCCAGCTTGTTTCACTCCTCTCCAAAAGGCAGCTGTAGTCCCGCTAACTGGCTGTCAGAGTAGAGGGCTTTGATTTTGGAAAGGGCACCAGCAGGACAGCTGCAGTCTGCACAGAAATCCAAAGGATGGTAACTTGGACCTAGTTGGTGGTCATGTTTTCTTTGATTCTGGGAGATTTCATCTGCTGCCATCTCACACAGCCCCATGCAAAGACAAAGGCTTTTCATCATCTGAACATTGGTCCCTCCAGGAAGAAATTAAATTACCTGACACAAAAAAGGGACAGCTTGGAACTGAGGCTGTTTCTGTACTTTTCAGGACTGTTGAATATGTGAATTGAAGTGCCTGAACAGCAGTTAACTTGGTGGCTGGGTTCCCTGCATCCCTACCTGGCCACATGCTGACTAGTTCCTGTGCAGCACTACTCCACTGGTTCTCAGCTGGCACTGAAGCCAGGACCATCACCCAGTGGGACAGGTAGCTGTGTTCCCCTTGCCCCCAGCAGTATCTGCAGGGACAACAAGGAAAATCTCCTCTCAGCACAGTGTGCTGTGCTCACCAGCAAGCAGAGGCATTGCTGGTGCTCCCAGCTTCCACCTTACCCTTGAGGACAGAAGAGGGAAAATCTTCATCTGCCTCTTGCTCTTTGGGACTAGGGCAAGAAAAAGTGGTCCAGTGTTTTTCCTCTATTCTCCAAGCACAAGGAAGGATGGTCCAATGTCCCTTGAGGAGTCTTCAGCAGTTTCCCTTTCCCTCCAAAAAAGGGAGCAGCAGGAGCTGAGTGGTGTGAAAGAGTGGCTGTGGGTGGTGGAGAGGAGGTAGCAAGGGTAAGTCCTGTTCCTGTGGGACTCCCCAGGCTCTCTGTGTAAGAAAACTCAGAGAGCTCTCTGGGCCTAGCCTGTTTTTCCTTGTAAACAATAAAAATAGTGACACAAATTACAGCATCCACTTCTCACAGGTTTGAATTGAAATAAACCAAACTTCAGAATTGCTTCTCGGCTGCCTCTGCATCCTCTGTTCTCCCAGTGCCAAACTCTCATACAGACTTGATTTCCATTCTCTGCTGCAGAATGCACCATTCAAGGTAATTAGCTATTCTTTTTCCTTTCCTCCCCAAAACATAGAAACTCCTATAAGAGGGAAGGGCAGGGGGAACTCTGTGAGTTTTGCTGCTGGTCACGTAGTTCATTCTGCAGATTGAGTCATGCTCTGTTCTCTTCCTGATGTTTGCAAATATGCACATAAAGGCAACAGATCACCCCATAAAACCCAAGCACAGGGCTCTAGCCTTTACCATTTGCCATCAAATTATGGGGTCTTTATCCCTTTAAGAGCTGGCACATGCACACCTCCTCAAATGCTCAGTTCTAAAAGAAAGGCCTGGTGAAACTGAGCCATAGGCTGGGTTACTTTTTTTGTACTTTCCCTTCCCCAGTGACACATTGTTTCTCTCCCCGATAAAACAATAAAGGTAACCTCAGAAAAAGTACTTAAAAATTAAGAAAAAAAGCATTAAATCACTCCCAAACAGGAAAAAATACATGGATACTATTCTTGGGCTACCCAGTATTAGTGATACCCAACGACTGCTCTCATTCACTGAGAAGCTTTGCCACCTGGAGAAATGAAGTTACCTTACAAGAGATAAGAAAAAGCTCTATTCTCTTACTGGATCAAGAACACAAAGTGTTTGTGGTCTCACACATATCCTTTCAAGCTGTTTTCCTCTCCCCTACCCTGTTTCCAGATCTGCAAATCTGGGTATCTTCCCAGTTCAGCTTCCTGATTCCTCTTACTTGCATTAACTCTCGAAATTTTTCCATGTTATACATATCTGGATGTTTAACTTGGATATGTCCTAATTTATCTAAAAGAGTTATGGAGAGCTTGAGAATTTTCATTGTGAACTGAAGAGATGGAAATGCTAAGCAAGTTATCTTTTCCAAGTTTTAGTCACTCATTTATATGGAACAAAGTCTACAAAATATGTTCTTTCCCCTACTGCCTTTCACATTTTGTTACATTTATTCTTGTGGTAGCATTTCACATTTCCTTAGGAGTTTCATGGTCCAAATCAGACTCACAGTTTCAGTGCAAAGAACAGAAAATGAACCACCAAACTCATAATTCAAAAAGCCACTCTTGCTTTCTCTAAAGGATGACGCTCACTGCCTCTTATAAAGCAGTTCAAATCTCTCATCCTTATTTGCAAATTTCTTTTGTTTTGCCTGTTATCTATATGTTTATGTTTTCTATTACTGTTCTCAGTTAGTTACTCAGGAGACAAAAATTATTAAGATGCTACTGTTTATTTACTCTGATTAAGTAATCCATGTATCTACAAAATGAGCAAACTGCCATTTCAGCCTCTGTTCCTGGTCACTTGGAGTAGTTCATCAAAGTAAATGATCTGCATTGCCCTGCTGGTCACTGGGGAAGTGAGTGTTACCCTCAGTAGAGGTGGTTCTTGGTCAAAGGCCAAAGGATTGAATTGGTTATTTCCTCTTTCTAATTTTCACACTGCAGGCACTTTCTCCTTGGAATTTTATAAAGCTCTTGAAGAAGCTCTTGGGCAAATCAAACATGGAAACAATGTTAGGTTTGGAGGACAGCAGAGTAGCTGTAAAGAAGTGTAACTTCCATGAGCCTTGGTGGCACATTCTCTGTGTATTGGAAATCTATGGGGCAGCATAAAGATATCTCCTGCTTTCAGAAGAACAAAGTGATATTCTCTGTCCAATATGTTCTGCTCTCCAGCGCCAGGTGAGTGACTTCCTCCATGATGTTAGCAAAGGCAGATTCATGCATTGCTTTCTGGGGCTAAGCAGAGTACCTAAGAGGTTGTTTTTTCCCCTTAAAAATGCTTGGCCTTCTAACAGAGCTCCATTTCTCACAGCACATCATTCTCCTATCTGACTAAGCTGGTGCTATTTGAGATAGAAGGAGCCATTTAAAAGAGGATTGTCACTTACAAAGAGGAAAGTGCACAGCATGCTGAAGTCACCAGACTTTGTACCACCTCACCCTGTCTGCTACTGCCCATATGGAAGAGGGAGGAAGATGCTTCAAATACTCTGAATCTTCAAATTCAACTGAGTTGCCATCAAGAACATCTCTACAGAGGTCAGGTGTGGGTTTTTCCATCAAAATGACATTAGAGACTTAGACAAAGTTTGTGATCTGGGGTTTATGAAAAATTCCTCGATCCCACACAGCTTGACAAAAATGAAAGCATTGGCATGTCTCACAGAGGTATGGCATGGTGGACACCCTGTTAATTATTTTTACAAGTGCACTAGACCAGGAACTCATAAAGGAGTTGGAGGAACTCACCGTTTTTACAGACTGTGATCGTGTTTCGCTCTAGAAGCTATGCAACTTCAGAAAAAGCTTTGTTGTGACTACTGAACGCTCAAGTTACATATTTCGGCACAGAAGCTAACACAGAAAAGCCTGAAATTCTAGTAAATATTTTCTACAAGACTTCTTCTGGTTTGCTGCATCACTCTGCCAAGTACATGGGCTCAGATCTTCAGCTAGAGGGTAGAGAAGGGACACCATATGTCATCACTTGTAATATCGTGCTATTCTTACTGTTCAGCCTCTGGAGAGCCAGTACTTTTAAAGTCACATTTTCAAAAAAGAATTGCAAGCACATCTGCAGAGAGAAGCCCAGTGACAGCTGATCAAACTAGTTAATTAGGCATCTGCATAAGTGTAGTTGTGGAGGCAGTAACTACACCCCATGCTCAGTCCCACTTGAAACAGGGCTAAATATGGGAAGCAGAACGGATCAGAAAACTCATTGACGAGTTACCACTTTTGCTAAAGGAAAATGTGAATTCTGCCGAATGCGCCTTCCATGAGAAAGTTTTGATTTTCTCAGAAGTTTTTAATTTCCCATCACAAAAATAAAAATTTTTAGCTCCAGGATTTGCTAACACAACTCGAGAAAAGCGGTTGTAACAAAAATCATTGTGTCTCTTTTCAGCCTAATTTCCCAGTCATCTTCTTAGTCCTACTGTCTCATGGGAGCAGTAATTCAAGTGCTGCGAGCCCCCCTTCTCCTTCCTCTTTGGCTCTTAGGCTTGAACACATTTTCCACAGTGCACCACAGTATTCTTTTTATTTGGACTCCTGCAGCTCACGATGGAAAGAGTCATCTGAAAGGGGGGCGCCAGCCCTGGAGGAGAGCAGATCACGAGAACCGCAGCTTCCATGAGTCACTGTGGTAGGCGCGTGGGACACAGGGAGCAGGCCAGCTACTTCCAACATCTCCCATTTAAATATTGCTTTCTGTGCCTCATCAGGAAGAGAACCCTGGAGCTTATTTGGTGATACAAATTCACATGCTTAACCATCTCTAATCATATAAAAAAATGGGCTTATTGCCTGGCCTGTTTCGTGGTCTCTTTGAAGGTTCTGATTCCTCAGCCTGATTCCATCAGCCCTGTCCCAGATGTATCTGTGACAAAATTACAGCTTTCTTTGTTTTATAATATACCAGCAGTGTAGCATCTGGCAATGTGGTTTGGGGTTTTTGTTTTGTTTTGTTTTGACTGGAAAGAAACCTCCCAAATATTCCAGTCAAATCCCTCAAAAACATTAACTCAGCATTCTTTAACTTCTGCACAGAGGACGAGGGAGGATTTCCTGACTCATCAAGTGAGAATACAGGCACCTGCATGCCAACACACAGTTGGCTGTCACATAATCTGACACCGTGGTAAAAGGGAATGGGCACGCCCCCACCGTCACACAGCCTCACCATGCAGGCCAGTCACCTGGTGGGGAAAAGACTTTGGACAAATCCACCCGAGATGATACCAATCCACACTGTGGGTCAGTTAGAAGGACAGAGGGCTCCAGGCCTTCTGTCACACACAGTGCCTTTTCCTGTACCTAGAAGAAAGCTCTATGACTTCTCATGTATGCAGGATATTCCCCCTGCTCTTTTTATCGTTCCTTGTTGTGAAAGCCCTGTCAGTGAAATGTGCATTTCAACAGTGAGTCTCTCATAGCTCTCCTTATCTTTAATTTCCTTCCACTATAGTCTATTTTATAGAGCCTTTCCCTTACTGGCAATTTTCCCCCTTCCCATTTCAGCTGCCACAGCCAGATCAGGATCAAAACTTCTCACAAGTTAAGGCAAAGTCTAGAGGCAGAAGATATCATTTCGGTCAAAGAAGAGATGCAAACCAGGACAATAAATGTGTTTGTCCTTCAGGTTTAGTTTAGATACCTTTTCAGCCTTGTGTTCTGTGACAAAATAATTTTATTTTCTAAATTACCCCTTTTAATAAATCAGTCTTTCCTTCAGATTAGGCATAAACAGCAGGATCAGTAGCAGTCATTCATTTCATCATCAGTTTTCTTAGAAAGGGCACATAGGGGAGGAAGGAAAAGCCTCATCCCTGCTAAAAATGTTTATTTGCAAGCCAGGGCAAGAGCTGTCATCCTCTACTAGGTTCTGCCCTTGTCCCTGGATCACCACTGGTTTTGGAGGAGGCCCAAAGTGAATTTTCTGTTTCTAAATACTTCCTCTCATACCCTGCAGAGAGTTGCAGTAGTGAGGAGGATGACGAAGGTGCAGAAGGAAGAGGAAGGCCAGAAATGTCCAGGCCAGAGCGAGGCTGGGCTGTGTTACAGGGATGGTGGCACTACAGCTTGGCAGCAGGGGAAGAGAGCAGCAAAATCTTTGGGAGGGTGGAGAAGAGGCTGAAAAATCTGACAGACTTTCTCCTCATTTTGACTGGTGCATGAGACATCCCTTGGCAATGTCTCTGGAGGACATTTTTACAGTTCACAGGAAATTAAAAAAAAAAAAAAAGAGTTTTCAGGCTAATTGGAAAAAAGTCAAATTTCTGAAAAAAAATGCGAAAATCCTCAAAAACTGTAAATACTGCTTTTCAGCAAGCTCTGAAAATGCCTAATCAAACAATTTGAAAAACCCATCAGTGGTATGTTATTTACCCTAGCAGTAATACACATTTTCCTTTTGGAAACACAGCATGTCCAGTCACAGAAACTGGGAATGTTTCATGCATTATTAAGTAAAGAGTGGGATGAGAGGGGAGTATTTGTGTAATATCCAAGTGTGTAATATCCAAGGAATACTTATCTGTGAACAGCCTGATGATCTCCTGTTCCCGTAACTGAAAAATTTTCTTACGAATGCCTGTGTTCCCCCACACCATATGAGGTTGGTCATGCAAAGCTTCACTCTTTACTGTTCAGGTTATCCTGAGACGGCAACATGTCTCCTATTTCAGGCCCTAGGGAGGGTCACCTTGTAACAGCACAGTGTGTAATGTGTTTCATTGCACCTGGGAGCCAAAGAATTTGACCTTTGAGAGGAATAACATGAGGCAAAAAAATGCATTCGGATCACAGTTGGGATGAGTTGAGAGTACAGGTGGCTAGGGAGTGCTTTGAACCCGGTCCATGTGGCCTCACTGTGGCTACAGAACAATAAGTCCTCCCCTTTGAAGAATATGTATCAGTGTATTACATTTAGAGAGGGAAAGGGGAAAATTTATTAAGGGTAGTCGCATCCTTAAATATTCAGAAGTCATGAATCAGGAATCAGATGTTTGAGGAACTGCCATGAGCTGAAAAAAAAAAAAAGGTTAGAAACTTTTTATTTTTTCTGGGGTTTGTGGCTGTCTTTAGAATGCCCCTGGGTCATACTTTCAAACTTCTTCACAGTCTGAGGAGTAGACACTGATTTCTATAAAAATGAAAACTGAGATTCTCACCTAATTAAATGTCTCTGGGAATGAGAAGTTACAGGGAAAAAAACCCATCAAGTATCACGAGACCTGCGATAAAAATCACAGGATTTGGCAACAGTGTATTCATCACGAGTTAGGAAGTGATAGCACTTGTTCTAGCTGAACAGCAAAAAACAAACAGGCATAAACCTTATTCAAAAATATTTTGCAGGCATGACTGCCAAGCTGACAGCCAACTTCAGTTGGCCGTGAGTAATGCTATTCATTATTTCAGAATATTCATATAGCCAGTAGGTATTTCTGGAAATCCTTGAGAATCTTGCATTTTCCATGATGCCAGAATGATTAATTTGTATTGAAAGTTTGTTACTTGCCAATTATCCCTCTACTGCTTAAAAATCTGAGTCACACGCTCAGCAGCCAGAAACAATACCGTGCTGTATGTTTAGACATCCGAGATGCATAACGAATATTCAAAGGAGAAAGTTTGCAATCAAACCGCAGGCTGAAAGTTACATGCTGAAACTGTTCAGCTAAGAATTGAGAATAATTAATACCTTCTCAAAAAGCTAGACTGATTGCAAGGGAGTATGTGTTACTCAGAAAGGCAATTACATTCACAGCAAATATTACTTAAAATTAGTACTTGGATGACCAGAAGATATTAGTTCTAGCTGCAAACAAATAAACAGAGGTGCTCTTCTAGACAGAATATAAACAGATTCCCACTTTCCACTGCAGATGTCAGACCATCAGTTTAGTTCTGCTTGTACAAAAAACAGATGAAGCAGATGTACTTCTTAGCCAGTCTGTTTTGGTCCACCTATGCAAAATTCCCAGTAGGGCTAGATTTGCAGTTCGGCATATATTCAAGGTAAACAGTGCACCGTATGATTTATATATGGGTTATCGTTCAGCCAAAGTCTGGCATTTCATTGATATGCCTGTTATTTAGATGTATTCAGAAGCCTTTCAATGCATATGAGGTTTTTCCTTACAGTCACTGTATTCTCAAAAGAGATGCAAGAGCCAGATCTTCTCTATTCCCCAAGGTTAAAGGAAAAAGTGAGATGTCCTTTGCTTTTTCAACTCTTTACCCATATAGAATAATTCATCTGCTGATATTCATAAGGTGACTTCCACCAGCAAATGTAAAGATGTCAGGACGAGAATTTTTAAGCACATATGTAATTGTTTATGATTGGTATCTGCTTTTATTTAGCATACTTGCTAGTACTCTCTTTCTACTGCTGGTCTGTACGAATCTTCCTAGCCCAAGAAATCTGCTCTTTGGGGGACTATATTTCATGTTCTTTCACTCTTTGCAAGCTCTGCCATAATGGAATCAATGTATCAAATCAATCCCACAAAGCAGCTAAAGAGTCTAACGGTAAAAGTAGGAGACGGAGGTGTTTTCTAACGGAAATTTTGGCAGGAAGGGATTAATCTGTTTGCCTGTTTCCTATGCTTCTCTTTTCCTTCAAACACAGTGTGGGAGAAGCGAGACACGGCGAAAGTGTCTTGTTTAATCCCTGAGAGTATTTTTTTTTTATTTTACCCCATAAAGTCTCTCTGAGAAAACCCTCTGAGATTCTTGAAATCACACATTGTTGCAGCTAAGTCCCCGTAATAAATAAAATATTAAAGCACGTTTTTTTTGCAGCTCCGCACGTCCTGCATTCCTTTGAAACGCAGAGTAAGCACAACAGCGTCACAGGGTGCCAGCAGAGCACCCCACTGCTCCTCCAGCTCTCTCCTCCCGGGAAGTACAACTTACAATCCTGGGCACAGGCATTATGCAGTGGGGCACTTCTCTTCTCCGAGCAGGGAGCTGGACAAGGGGTGCATGGAAAAAACTTGTCGCCCTACGCCAAGTTTGCCACTGACCTCCGTCCACCGCAGGAAGGGAGGCATGCCCATTGTCCCCCAGGACATCCCCCTGTGCCCCAGCCGCGGGCGATCGCTCCGGGCGGCAGCAGGGAGCGGAGCTGCTGCCGCTCTGCGCCTGCCGCGGGAGGCACGGCGCTGACAAGCAGGCGGCGAGCAGCGCCGGCTTCCCAGGGTGAGGATGCTGGGGAGCGATCCCGGGCGCGGCTCCGCGCCGAGCGATGGAGCCGGGGCCGCGCGGGCCGTGCCGCCAGCGCCCCCTCGGGGCCACCCTCGGCACTGCGGCTGCCGCGCTCCGGCCTCACCTGCAACTCGCAGATGGGGTCACCGGGAAAGAAATAAAAAAAAAAAAGTTTTTAAAAAAAATACTAAAAAAAAAAAATCAGCCTGGAGTGCAAAAGGGTAGCTCGCATGCCTCGTGCAGCTGCACAACTGTCCCAGAGCTGCCTGCTTGAGTTATGGCTCATAATTTTCATGGAAAGTTCTCACAGTTCGTGACCCAGGAGATCCCAAACATATGATTTAATCGGGCATTAGTCAATGTCGAATTTTTCCCTTCCCGATGTGTCGTCTGAACTATACTGTATTGTCAGAATCTCCCTGCAGCATGTGGGAGGCACAAGGCACCTTGACAGAGAGCAGTGAAGAGAAGAGGAGGAATCAGTGCTTGGATTAGGAGCAACTGCAAAACCAGGCAGATGTGGCCAGTAACGACACCGTGTGCCCACTGCTCAGCGGATTGCTCCCACGGCCCATAACAAGTCTATATTTATGGAAAATGACAATGGCTTAAGCCACCTTCAAGTGAACACATTTCAGCACACTGCCATTGCCTTTAAACTTCTTTTTTATTTGGTTCTTTCAATGAGCAAACTGCCATGCTTAAACCTACTGTGCCACACACCCAAATTACCCGCGTGCTTGTGACCATAACCAAACTTCTGCTCTTATTTACAGGGATCCTCGCTCAAGAGCTTTTACTTTGCACAAAATCCCCACCACAGCTCTTTGGGATGTTGAATCCACAGTTTCCAAGTAACACAAAAGGAATGGGATGAAGCAATTACCTTATGGAAATGGATGCTAAATATGCTACTGGCTTCAGGAAAGTTGCATCATCCTGACGCACCTAGTTAGATGTACTACATGCTCCCTCCTCCTCACAGTAAAAATTGTTTGAATGATGATTTTATTTAGAAAACAGGTGCATTTTATTTAGAAAACAAGTGTATTTATATGCTAATGACTTTTTGCTATTCATTGGTTATCATTTTCTTCTCCAAAACTTTCAGGCAACCAATCAGCTTGATTGGAAGAAAAACACTGTGCCAGATTTTTTTTTAAAGAGCAAAAGAGTATAGCTGTGTGACTGATTTCCACTAAGAACAAGACTTTTTGCAATTTAAGCCACAAACCACTCCTTGCAAACACCAAACAACTAACAGATGGAGTGGGTAGTCTGCTAACAAAGCAGAGGTTGAAACTGAATTCCCCCAAATGGTCTGGCAAAAATCTGTGGAAAACAGGATGTCTTTCCAAGTGATTTGCAAAAAGAAGAGAGGCCTGAATTAGAGAACAAATATTCTAATGCCCTAAGAAGATCTGCATACTAGATAGTGTGGCATTTGTTTTCCTTGAAGTTGCAAGACTAGACAGACAATGTCAGATTTAGACTCAGGCAGGAGATGTTACTTGAAGAGAAGCCTTCCTCTTCCTTCTCCCCTGCAGCTGCTCCATACAGACATAAGAAAAGGCAATATAAAGACATTCCTAAACTTTTACCTCTTACAGTCTTAATGCATAGTAGCCCAAATCTTGTCTTGTGAGCAGCCTCAGGTTAGTTCAAGACAGTAACAGAGCCTTTCTCCCTTTCCATTTCTTCACTCTAGAACCATGTAAAGATTAGAGAGAAATGAGGTTATGATTAGTCAGAACAACTTTACTACCAACCAGGTAGCTCAGTTCATGCATTTATTCACACAATCATACTAGAAACAGCTCGATTACTGAACTATCTTATTGCAAAAGATGACAAACAACAGACTTGAGCAGGAAAAGTATGTCAAGGGAGAGGCTTTGACATAGATTTATGCTCTGTGACATTCAGGTTATACCACATTGGGTTGGTTGTTTTGGTTGAAATTTTTTGTAGGATGCTGTGGCTTTGGACAAGAGGGTAAGCTGATTGCCTCCTGAAGGACCTGCAAAGCTGAGTCAATCTCTGTCACGAATGATTCTGGGATCCCTGGTATCCACTTGCTGTTATGAAACATTCCTTCAGATCCACAGAAATAGCTACAATCCTCTGTGGTTAAAGCAACCCGCTGGAAAATCAGCTGAGAGAAGTGATAGCAATCAAGAAATCTCTTGGGAAATATGCAATGTGGTATGGTTGCTCCCCAGCAGAGTCTCCAGAATGGAAAGGTCAGGCATTCAAGGCTTTTAGTGAATCTTGTTTATGAAAGTTTTGTATGCTTGACCATGACTATGGTAAGAAATCTCAGTCAGGGGGATTTTATCTCAAGGAACTGTCTGACAAAGTCAATGCTGCTTTTGTTATAACGCTTGGCTGAAGTGACTCTTCAAGAATGTCATGCAGAAAGCCCTGGACAGCTAGGGCAGGCAAGAACTGTTCCCTCCACAGCCTGGATTAAACCTGCTGTAGGTGAAAGGACAGGCTGATGGCTTTCTGGAACCCCACAGCTGATGTCTCTGTGTTTCTCTTCTGCCCCACACCTCCCCACCTCTGCTTCTAATCCAGTGGGAGAGAAGAAAGAGAAAGTAAAGCCTGCTTGCTACTTCTCCTAAAAGATTAAAACTGATGCCAATAAACAATATGCTACAGCTAAGAAAGCTTCCATGGTCTTGCCTGGCCCCAAAAAACCAAAGGTAAAAGCTTTGATGGACAGCAACCATAGATGCTGCACAGCAGATGGCTGTGGTCGTGATAACATAAAATACTTCTTTTGTTACAAAATTAATATACCTCTACATTAAAATAGAAATCTATTGTTTTTCCTAACGATTTTACCAGAAATACATAGTCTGGAACTGTATGGGATGCTGTTAGCTTAAGAAATTGCTCAACAGATCACCTCATACAACAAATCTTTGATGAAGACCTCTTACCAGTGTGGTACCTTGGTATTTACCTGTCCTAAATGCTACATACAACCTTGACTCTCTGGCATCTAGAGTGCCCTTTGTAATAGGAACTATTAGGCTAAACACTTTTGTAGTTTTGACTGAATTTCAGCTATCTGGTCCTTACTGCATCCAGCTCTCTCAAATGAAATCACAGCCATGAGTACCGTGTAAGAACTGAGACATTTATTTTCAATTCCCTCATCAGAGCCCACAATTTATCCTACATTGCCTTCCCTGGCAGAATAATCAGGCACACTGTCTACTAATAACAACAGAGGAGGCGGAAAGACATAACAAGAAAGCTGTACCAAACACTTTATTCTGCCTGGGATGTAGAAATAAGACTTGACATAAAGAATAACTGCAATGAGCATATGATTTATTGTTTATACCATGTCATAAGACAAAGCTCTCAGATATTAGTGGCCTAATAAAGTGATATAATGCTTTCTATGTGTTTATCCTTGTGGTAAATAGATAGCACAATTGACATGTGAAGCACTGTAAGATAAGCAATGGCTACAAATTTGTAACTCTGCGAGGTAGTGGCAGAATTTATTGGTAATTCCATCCCTCAGGAAATAAGGAAGCATTAGTTTCCAGTAATATTCAAATATCTGGTGAATTAAAAGATTATTGGTGACAGTATTCCAGTACTGCTCTCCTTTCCTCCAACTTTCCTCTACCAGGAGAGCAAGACATGCATCACAGGGTTTGCAGCCTGACATAAAACTCTTGCAGCATCTCAGCACAGAAGAGGTTCAAACCTAGAAGTTCCATTTTACAAAGAGGCTGAGAATGAGACATTGTTTCTGATGCAGAGGGAAACGTTTTCAGAACAAAACAGCTCCCAGTGCTACCACTGCCGGTGTGATTCCCACATCAGCCTGCATGGCCCAAGGAGCTGACTCCAGCAGAGTGAGGTATGACCATCTGCATCTCCTCTCCACCACAGCACCCTATGAGCAAGATTACTGCTTTAATGAGACAGAGATGTCTGTTACTGAGTTGCACACTACACCCTGGAGTAGGATAACCTTCTGGACACAGATATTTGAAGACTTCTGGTAAGTGTGAACATCATAAAAAGTATTCCAAACTCTAGTGGCTATACCCTGTGACAGACCAAGCCTTCTAGCACGCAGGTGGCATCAAATATCTTTTCAAATCCAAAACGCTCCTGGGGGTTCATGTGAACTGAAGTCATCTGTCTGTCTTTAGTGAGAAAATGTTCAGCACAGTTGCCTCCCCAGTCCCCATTTTTGGGTAGCTTGTTTGAGATTATTGTCTGCACTTTCATCCTTCACAAAGAGTAATGCAAACATCAGACTTTGGGGAGATTAAAGCTTACTCTCAAAAAACAAGAATGGCATAGTTGGGAAGCAAGCGCATTTGAGGTAAACAATATCTTCTTGACTCATTTTAGCAAAGAGGAAACCCAATCAATATGTCCAAGTCTTCCAGAATACAGTCATGAAAAAGTTGTTGGACAGACTGCAGAATTCTTCTGTCTCTCATGGATTTGAGAAATAAATCCTCTTGACTCTGAAAGTGCCCCAGTCTAGCTCTATTCCTCCTCATATCCATAAAGCCCTCTAACTCAAGTGGTAATTTTGAAGACTTAGACTAGCTCTAAGTAATACTTCTTCATATCATGGGGAGATAGTAATACCTCTTCTCAGCAAGTGCAAATTGGCAATAGTCACTCCTACCAAGAGGCACAGCCTGCTTATTCTTTCACTGCAATATTTATGTCTGTCTCTGAAACAGTTCCTTTAGCTAGGAGCAAAACCCTAGTTAGGCAAAGCACTGGGAAACTGCCACATGCTCCTGCAACTATATGTTGCCATAAAATAATTCAAACACACTATTAGAGTGTGTAATTTAGCTCATATGTAGTTAGAATATGCAGAGTTTGCCAAGTGACTGCATCCAGCTGGAAAATCAATTTATATATGCCAGTTTAATAAAACCTGAAAGTCTTCCGCAATACATGAAAAAATGTTAGACAACGTTGAAATTGTACATTATGTAAAACCAAACATAGCTGTAAATTACAGGCTGAGTGTGAAGGATCATTCGTCTCCTGCCAAAATTCATATAAACGGTCACCAATTTGGGGATGGAGGGGGAAACATACCATAATAAAATGAAACTTTGTACAATTCCAAGTACAAGCTTCCAGGGCCAAATTTTTGGTAGAAGAAACTTTAAAACAAAATTGACTTTGGCCTTGATCCATTTCTTGCTGATTTAAATCTGCAGTAGTCAGGGGCTACACTGGTGCAAATGAAAACAGAAAACAGGTGATTTAATGGTGAAGAGGTCTTTCTGTGTATCACAAGTGAGCCGTGAGCTCTCAATCTTCCCTAACCACATTGTTTGCCTGCAGAGTTCCCCCTTCATTCTCACTTTAGAAAGCACTATTTTCTTGTCCATGAGGTGCGTGCTCTATTACTCTGTGTGTATAAATTGAGCCCAAGAAGAATCTAGGCTGTCCATTCCATTGCCTGGGCTTTGCTGCTAGCACCCAAGGTGTCTCGTTAGGAAGGGTAAGGTGCTGCCTTGTGATTTGCCTTTGTGTTCAGGTGCAAAGCAATGGGTATCACCAGTCCTGCTCTGGAGAGACAGAGATCAGCATTGCAAATGCCACAGTATGATGCTCCTAATTACCAGGTGTGCTGGTTTCACACTGGTTGATATTTAGGAAGAAGGAAGAAAACCACCCACAGAAATTATTTTCCTGAGAGAGGCTGCTGGGAGCTTCCTCTGTGCCTAGGAAAGAACAATAGCTGTCTAGTTCTGAGAACTGACATATTTTTAAACCATTGAGAAGCCGAGTCATTGAGAAGCAAGAAATGAGTAAGTGCACTCGTGAGTTTAACCAGCTCTAAACCCACCAAATCAGGCTTGCTTCTGCTCCCAGCTGGGGAATGAATAGTGGAGTGGCACCCAGATACTCCAGGAGTAACACTTCCTCCTCTCCCTAGTTTCCTTCTTGAAGTTGTATAGGATGAGTTGGGAATGCTTGTGTTCAGGCAGGATACAAACATGACTTCAGTTTTCAGACCTATCTCTTAACACATTTTACTAACAGCAGCAAACAAACTCTCAGTACCAAGGAACACAAAAAACTACAAGAGTGAGCCAGGCTTTATTGCACTGGGTTGGTTACTCTGTTTTCTGGACAAACAACACAAGGCAGGAAAAACAGTACTCATCTGCAAAACAATGCCAGTCTGATCCTCTTCCCACACATGTGGTCATATCTAAAATAATTATTCAGATTAAATTAACTCCTCACCTGCATTTGCATAAAGGTGTCTCTGCAGAGGTAAGGTGAATACAACAGGTATTTAGTGCATATTGCTTGCACACTGCCTACACTTGACTAGTTCTCCCTTTTAGGGTGCTCTTGATGCAATGTGACCAAGAGTAGCCAGACAGAAAATGTTTACAGGGCAGCTAATGTCAATTTATGCTCTTCTAGTGAATCAATCTGATTTTGCTCTGATCCCAAAACAGGAAAGGCAAAGACTCTTATTTAACACTTAGTATCTCAGGGATCAGTTCTGTTCATTGCGGCATTACGAAAACCCCAAGGAAACTCTATTTAGACCAATGGCTACATCAGCAAAATCCTGGAAACTGAATTTGGCCCAATTCTAACATTTGCATCCTAAAAGCAGTTCCAGCTTGTGGACATTGGACAGAGAAGTTTTCAGATACTCTGGTTATCAGGGCAATTCCTCAAGATGAATTAAATTTATCTTAGCAAACTATTTCATCCAAGGTTGTAGGAATTACTCCTTACTTACATGAACAAGGTCTTACCTTGCACCTTAACCTGCAAATCCCCTCACCAATCTCCTCATTCACCCTCGCTTAGGGCATGCTGTTTATTGGCAGGGAGTATTGGCATGAGTCTTTGTTTTCACAGAATATAGTTTCACCTTGGCTTAGCACTTGACATCCTCGGTATCAATGCAGCCACTCACAGAAGTAAAGGTCATTGATTTAAACTACAAGTATTCAAGATCACTTTTTTACGATCGCCACTGTCCAACATACAATTAGGCTTTCATGTGCAGAAATGTGTTTCAAGAACTGCCAGTAATTTTCATTCCATATACAGTAGTTTTTATGCCAATACACGTGCTTTATATCTGTTAGCAAGAATGTTTAAGTGAGTGGAAGGTCAATCTTTTATAGACAATCCAAAGAATAAAATAAAAACTAAGAAAGATATGGAAACATGCATACTCAGCAAGAAGCCTAGCAGGAAAAGCTTTCTAGGTGATTAAATGCAAAAATGAGTGTTGTCCAATTGGTAAATCCATTGTGGGATGTGTGCACACCAGTCACAGAAGTGCCTGGAATGCAGAGCTATTCAAGCTCAGCTTTTAACAAGGCAGTTGTGGACCTGGACACAGGCCAGATATAAAAGCCCTGGGCCCAGCATGGGCTAATTTACCAAGCTCTTATGATGGCGATCTAATCTAACCAAGTTTATTGGCTTTGAAACAAACTAGGAACACTCACACAGCCAGTAACCATTTGTCAGCTGGGGAGACAGCAGTGAAGAGCTGACCGCAAAAAGGCAGACCAGCTAACTTTTCTAATTCTCCTCCCCAAGGCACTCCTGACTGTGGCCTTATACCTCAAAAAAGGAGAAATATATACAAGGCACCTAGTACAACTGTCCTTCCAGATGCAATAATGCCAGTTTACAGACTGTTTGCCCACAACTAGTTCTTCTTCCCTTCACTGAAATACAACTATTGATAGACTATATAAAGCAACATTACACTTTGGTTTAAAATTGTCATATTGGCACAGGAGCAAAATTAGAAGTGATGGTATCATTTTACTTTTATCAATATGATTAAAGTAATGCAACTTATGCATGTAGATAGATTTCAGACTACCATGCAAGGTAAAAATGACAGCTATTGCTATGCACCTGACTTGATTTCATTACTACTACATGAACAGTTTCTAACCAGGCCACACGTAAGCTTTCTGATGAATGCAAACCCCATAACATCACTGGAATGACTCTGGTTCACCTCAAAATGTAATTGGCTCAATGTAATTAAGCCAAAGCTCTCTTCACCTTCAGAAAAAAAAACCAAACCAACAAACTAAAAAAAACCCAAACAAAACAAAACCAAACTTACTTCAACTTCTTAAAGAGTACTGGAAAGTAGGAAAAGTAACTTTCAGAAAAATGTTTTCACTCTTAAATGAAGACTTTCCCACTTACTGCACCAATTTCATGCATAATTCAGATAAGCAATAAATATATATTCTATTTTGTTTAGCTTGATTTTGCCTTCAGTTTGGTGAATTTATGGTTAAAAAGGAGGAAAGTAGATTGAGCACTGTTAATAACAAAATATAAGGCTTAACTTTTAAACCAGAGGGTAATAATGATTTTGAGATTTGAATGACATAGTTCTTCATCTTCTACCCTTGACCATATCCAGAGAGAGGCAGAAATATGAGCCAATCTTTATGAAACAGATCAAAAACTAGTATTCAGTAAGAAAGCAAGCCCCTAGATTTTCATCTTGAGAATTAAAGGAGCCTGCTTACTCCCTAGTCTGCCATGTTTTATTGCTAGCAGGAATTTTGTGCTTAATTCTCCACTCCCCTCTTGGATGCAACCCTAGCAAGAAGTGAATGATAGTTTTATTGTAAGGGAGTAGTACACCACCAGTTCCCATAAACGCATATCACTCAAGAGTGCTTTGAGAATGTAGCATTTGATTCCAGCGGGGTCAAATTTATTTAGCCCTGGGGAGACCCACGAAACAGTTCAGTCACCAGCTCTAAGACAAGACACAGATCAGTCACTCAACACATAGGAGGTTCAAGCAAGGCTGAGGGCCTTCCCTTTAAAATCCAGACCCTCAAAAGTAATTTTCAGCTGGGTTTCCAAAAATCAAGTCTGAAAGAGACACCAGTCATGATCCACTAGTATAGCACAGAACAAGATGGTGAGGAGACAATCCAAGTTTCTATAGACAAAGAAAAAGATGTGGGATTTTTGAAAAACAGTTGATTAATGGGAGAGATACAGCTGAAAAACAATGGTTTTCCAGTTCTGAAGTAGCTTCCTCCAAAAGAAGTCTTGACCCAAAAGAAGGAATAGCAGATAAGGCATTCAGTCCTGCCATAAATATATTTAGAGGTGAAAGAGAATGAGGTCAGGTATCTGTATCACTTACGTTTTAATGATGATTTCCGGAGCATAAGCACTTCTGTCATCATACAATAATTCTAGCGAAAGCATCTAACATGGAAAACAGCATTTCAGATCCATTTTTATTGCAGATTCAGTTTCTAAGCAACAAATTACTAACATTTCAAGGGTGCTGCATTTAGTTGAAAACCGACAGGCATATAAATTATCTATGTATATTTGGCAGAAGAGAATGTGGGAGAAATTTCTGGAGCTTACTTTTACTGAAATCACTTTATTGAATAAAAAAAAAAAGGAAGAAAGAAAAGTTGAAAGCCATTTTGTATTGTGAAGATATTGACACTTTTGAAATGGAAAGGGCATATAGGTCTCCACTTCCAGGTCCATTCGTTGAAGAATCTTGTTGGGCTGTAATAATCAAACTTTTAAGATTTAAAGAAAAGGAAATAATTCTGATAAAGGCAATACAATACCCTAAAGAAAAAAAGCAGAGGATATAGAAAGGTGAGGGAGAGTTCATATTTTTGCCTGTTCTACCCAAAAAGAAAAGAGAAGAAAGGAACAGTTGAATTTGAGTCTTTAATGCTAGGAAGGGGAAAAAAAAGTGAGACACGAAATTTTGCAACCTACAACCCCCATAATAACAGCAGGAACCATCACCATCTAGCACAGGCAGTTGAACAGTTTATCAAGGAGATTTTTCCTTCTGACATGGATTTCACTGTTGCAGCAGTGCACTGGCTTTTCCATGTTACTTGGCCCTATTCCATGGCTTTTATTGAAGATTAAGGCTTGAAAGAAAAGAGAGAAAGCAATCAGAAAACAAGTACAAGCTCAACATCTTGATAGAAGTTTATACTGTGGGTCTGCCTTGTTGCTTTAAACACAATTGTTTTAGCTGCAGGCATTACAGTTTCAAACTGTGATTAGTTTAAAGGCTTACTGAATGTGATTTTATGGAGACATTAAGTGTTTTAATTTCCACGCTTATTTCCAATTCATCATATACCATCCTTAAAAGGAAAAAACAGCCCAATACATTTTCATGTTTCTCATTAGAAGGTATAAGATTCAGTAAAATATGCAAGTGTAGGGCATAAATGGGATGTGGGAAGCTGTTTTTGGTCAAGTAGCAGAAGCATGAGCTTTTACATAATTACTTTTAATACTATGTGCAAAGCTGGAACTGATGAGGATCTGATTTTCAGAGTGCTAAGTTTTCAGAGCTCTACTTTGTCATGTTGAGTTTGCAGATGCTCAGCCCTATTCAGAAGGCTGACATTAAGTTATGAACTCTTTTTGTCACAGAGAGATGTCCAAATGTAAACCAGTGCACTGAGTCAGCTCCTGGGCTCCCTGTGTGCTCCCTCCACCACCAAGAATATTCTCCTAACACGCAAACAGATGCAACCCTGGCCACCTCTGCACCCTGGAATCTCAAATGCCAAATACAATTATCACATGACACCAGGTCGTAAGAGGACCAATATCTTCCAGGATCTGGGATCTCACAGCAGGGTGGGCAGTCCTGCACAGACTGCTCGCTTCTGCCTCATCCTGCTGCATGAACCTAAGCAGAGTGCTTGCTGATTCTGTGTTCTTCCTTTCTCCCTTCTCCACTATTTGTCTGTCCTGGCCCTTCATGCTATCCACTGCTGGGGTTTGTGACCAGAGGGGCACTACAAAAGCAGAAAAGAGATGCCTTCTCCAAGTGGTGCATCACACATCCAACCTTCAGGCTCTCAAGTTTCCACCAAGGAACTCCTGCAGCGCCTGGCTGCAACAATGACATCCCAGAGTAGAGAATTTGTAACGTCCTAGTGAAAGGACTGGCGTCAACCTTGCCCCTCTAAGGGGACCTCAACCCCACATCTCCCAGCATTAAGGAGGGCCTGCAGGAACATTTTCCATCTGTCCTACCACAGCTGTTATCCCTTACACAATGTCCCAAGTGGTGGGGCTAAGGAGAGCAAGGCAGGGAGCATGACTGCAGCCTGGCATCTGGGGCAGTCACCTGGAGGGGAAGCAGGTATCCAGCAGTGGCTCAAGGCCCTTCCCTGTGAACACAGTATATTTTTTAACTGCTGGGTGTGTAGCGTGAAGAGCAGGAAGCAGAAACAGCAACCCAAGTCCCCTGTGGATCCAACCCTCTGTTTTATTATGTGCATGTGCAGCAATGTTATACAGCAGACCTCTGGTCTGGTTTTGTGTCTTCAGGCTGCAGTTTAATGATGAATAATTAGGTTTTGGACAGCTCTTGGCAAAGGCTGCCACTGAATACTTTATGCTGTAATGGATGTTAATCTGGAAATTGTATTTGCAGTTCTGTTTGATCATCTGTAATGAAGGTGGTCAAATTGTAATTTGGTCTTACTAAAAAATAATAAATAAATCACCAAACCTATTTCAAGTACTCTTGCCTTGTACCAGTAAAAACAAGCAAGAATTCCATTCCATCCAATGGTTTTACAGAACAACAAGAGATGGAAAAAGGTTTTCAAAAACAATTAGAAAGGGTTAAAGGTTCAACTGAATCATCAAACTGTGGGAATTTGAG
This sequence comes from Anthoscopus minutus, assembly GCA_013399455.1. Lineage (NCBI taxonomy): Eukaryota > Metazoa > Chordata > Aves > Passeriformes > Paridae > Anthoscopus > Anthoscopus minutus. Next base: position 89,590 of record VWYI01015224.1, read on the forward strand.
TTTTCCTACATAGGCAGCTAGAGCTCTATCATCACAACATACCAAGCTACAAAAAGTATAAATACTAAGTTATATTAAATATTTTAAAATATTGAATCTTCCAAGGTACCTAGTTTTGCATTTGACTCTGCTGGGAACCTCACTGCAAGCATTTTTCTCAAAAGTGGAAAGATGCAAGAGAGTGTCAAAGAATAAATGGTACCTGTGTGTCAAACATTGCTTCCATATCTTGTGACTGATACGAGACACGCTTAGCACTTGCAATGAAACACAGACTGAACTGACTGAGACACTGATCAAAATATATCCACAAGTGATTTCACCTTCTTATGAGCCAAACCTTCACCTAGAAAAGTGTGTGAAATTCAGAGTAGTTCCTGATTATATCAACATGGATGAGAAAGCACATGGCATCAGAACCAGATGGGGTGACAGTCAATGTGACCCAGCGAGGCAGTGGCAGAAACACAAATTACAGCACAACCACAAAATATTTTCTTAAACTTTCTTGTAGATAATAGCTGCAGGATTAATCAGTGACTGAAACTGTTTAAAATGGGAACTTGTAACAATGTTGCAGTGAGAACTGACAAAATAGGGTGAACGTCTTTCCAAGAATGCCATGTTGCTCCTGCAGTGTCCATGCCTCTGTGGCAGTGTTGTGATGGGAGTCTGAGTAACGCTGGCCTGCAAGGCTGACACAAAGTGGATTGCATCCTGAAGTCTTTATGGGGATACATTTCCACTGATTTTAATGAATCAGGGACAGGCTAGAGCCGATGAGAGTTTAGTCCGGATAAGGAAGGAGACACAAATGAATAAAGATTTCAGCATTTGGCTTTACCTTTGTAAAGAAATAATAAAAATATATTGCACATGTTGCATATCTGTCAGCTAAATTCATTTTATCTACAACACTTTATGGGTCTTGTGCAGCTCTAGAGAACAATTGAAATCTCAAATTACAAAACTACCTAGTTTAAGGCTTGATCAGTACTGAAGCCCTCAGACCCTGAAATACAGTCTCCAAGTTCCCATTCAAATTGTCATCAAAGCGATACTCCAACGTTAAGTCCATGTCAGCCTTAGTGGAAGCAGATGAGGACTACAGCTGCATCTGGTTTGACTTCCCTTTAATAACTACAGCCAATTGAGCCATATCAAAGAAAATGTAAGTATTTCCTTAAAAAGCAACTATTTTTTTTCTTTCAAGAAAATAATTGCAGAAAATGTTAATTTAATATTTAATAAGTTTATTTTAAAATGTAAGACTAAAACATCTACTGGACTAGGACAAGCCAAAAATATCATCGAATAAGTTACAACATTCTCCCTTTTCAACAAATTTATTCCTGCATAGGAATAATATAAAAATATTTGAAAAATTCAGCTTCTGTGACAAAAGATAAATTTAAACTTAAATCTGAGCTTTCAGATTTAAATCTGAGGACTCACTTAATCCACAGACTCCCACATATCCCTATACAAAAGAATGGCCCATGCAGGTCCTTCACAAGCTCTAGCCCTCACTCTGTGATGTAGGCACTTCTGCTCTGCCTCTACCTGCTGGAAAATTAAACCTTCAACAAAATGCAGTGGGAGAGATTTCACTGTTACAACTGATGAATCCAGCAACACTGGCATGCAACAGGAAGGTACCTCCAGGCACTCAGGAAAACATATTAAGCATATTTTCCACTAGCTTTATGAATTTCTTTAGGTCTTTGACAAATATTTAAGGCACTTCTCAATTGCTTATCTAATATCATGGTCATTGTAATGTTAATAATTTTCTCAAACACTGATGTCCATGTTCTTCCTTTTCTTGTCACAGGCAATGTTTTATTGTCCTAAAACTGGAGACCTATGGCATACAAAAATTAAATTTCAGGTAGATTTTCAACTTTTATAGTTCCTTCTCAACAAAAAAGATACCAGTTTTCTCTAGTTCTTTTGCAGGCCAACCACATCTTACATGTCTCTAACTAATTCTTCATTAGATATTCATATGCCAAAAATCAATTAAGCAGCTGTGTCAGAGGAGAATTTCTCACTGCATCTCTTGGTTAAGTTCTAACATGGGCAGACATGGCTGGGAAGCTGTGACCTGGACCCCTAGACTGTAGTTTACTGATACAGGTATTATAAATGCTCTCTGCTCTTAACTTCTTTCAACCCCTTCTCTGAGCTATGGCTGTAAGTCAGGCATCCAGCTGAGTGGAGAGAAGTGAATTAAAATTCCACAGTGCTCATGGAGAAAAGACACAAATGTAAATCTGACAGATATATACCAATAAAAATTTATCTTGATTTTTCACTATGACAAAGCATTAAAGTATTTAAAAACATCTGGAGGACAAAAAAAAAAAGGTTTACCAACCACAAGTTTCCTCTAGAAACACGTTTAAGGGAATTTCCTCTTTGACATAAGCACAGGTTAAGCATAATTTTTATTGCATGTGACCATTGCCTCCATCACAGATGTGGATTAGTGAATTTAGTAGAGATTTTGGAATTGATGCATTACAAGCTAAGATAACAAACTTTCTTTCTTTGCTAACATTTGTATGATTCACATCACTAACACCTGAAAATATCTCAAGTGTAGCAGAGGGAGAAATATCATCTTTTAAAAGATCATATTTTAAAATTACAGATTTATTAAAAAAACTAATAATCAAAATTTCCCATGATAGCTTTAATGAGTCTATTGTATTTTGGGGCTCCAGGGGAGATGGGAGTTTGGGAAGGGGGGTGAGAGGCAGGGTGTTGGTCTAGGGTATTCATACTATTTTTCCATTCACAGATGAAAATAGGAAAAATTGCATGATTTTACATGAGTATTTGCAGTTTAAAAAAATTAAAAGCAACTTTTTAATCTAAAAAACACTATTAACAAATATAAATCATCAGGAGAACAAATTTTCACACTTGCCTCCTTTTTCCATAAAAAAAGCCAGAAATTTTAATATAATTAAAATTTTCTGCCAAAACCCTCTTTATTTTCACTCTTCAAAGCCCTTTTTAATTAAAATATAAACCCAGCTATAAATTTTCTACAAGTTTTCCACTAGTACTTACAAATTGGAAACAATCTTTCATCTTTCCCACACTAGGTAGAAAAAGGCTTACATTTAAATTAAAGAGGTGACTATTGCATAAGTCTTTGTGTGAGGAAATCAATGAGAGAAACTATGAGAAATGTATCTTAAATCTGAAAGTAATTTTTTAGTTTGAGAGGGTTTTTGCCTTTTATAGGAGAAGTGCTGTAATCCATCCCATCCTTGTCGGGAATGTACCCATTATGTGTTCCTCCCAGTGGTCAGCAGTTTCCACTGGTTCAATTTTCAAAGAAATTTTTAGGCTTGAAGAAGGAAAACCAGAAAAATGTTGCTGATCCATTTTTCAGAAAAAAATATTTAATCCAAAAATGCTAGCTAGGGCTCATGGATATTTCAAACACCCAGGACAGCAGCAGCACTGCTGAGTAGAAGCCACACTTGGGTTTGCTGAGGTGGAACTTCATAACTTTGCTCACTTTAGCTCGACTTCCTTGAATACAGGCAAAATCTCAGGCCACTAGTGACTCCTCCAAGGAGAGTTTTCAGTACTGGTGAGAACACAGATGGTGAACTTCAAGAGCAAGGAAGCCTATAGGGTGAGAAAAGTTCTAAAACACTGTGTACTTGACAAGTTATTGGGATAAACTGTTAGGTTTGTTTGCTTTGGATTATGCAGAGGCTTTCCTTCATATGCCATATCTTCGCTTACTAAAATATTTACTATTTAACAGTTTATAAGTTCTGGAAACACACTTTTCCAAATACTCATGCCAATCCCTCCTCCATATCAGTATGTGCTAACAGTATACTAGTTTATTTGACTAGAAAAAGAACTGGCTTGAATCTATCCTCAATAATTTTTGGTTATTGGTGAAACAACTGGATTCATTTTTCCCTGCACAAACCATCAGGATGAATGCCATTTTCCATTTTCATTAGAAAGAGGGCCCAAGCACAATTCACTCTTGATTTTACTGATGATGGCAAACAAGGGTAAAATGCTATATTAGAGTCCCAGCTTGCCTACCAAATCCTTTCACGAGTTTCACGTTTTCACATGAGCTGATTTTCTTCCTTCGGCTCTAACCATGGTGAAGTTTTGTTCTGATCACTTTTCTCAGCATTTCCAGGAGCTCAACTACCACCAGAATAGTTTGTGCTTCACCACCACAGAACCAGAATGACAGAGCAGTGACAAAAGATCACTGGCAGAATTTGCCCTTTTAAAAAAAAAAAAACCAAAACCAAGAAACCCTAGTGAAGAGACTATATGCAGGACTCAATTCAAAGCATTTAAATCAAGTGGAAGAAATTCCAACAAAGAAGAATCAAGAGGGTGTAAAATGCAAGTGTAAATACATTCCAATGGCAGGCAATAGTACTAACCTAGGTGGATACGGTAAAATTCTGCAAGGCACTTGTGCATCAATGCCACAAGCATGACAGGCCTGCACAGGCTGCGTAAATGCCTAGGGCAAAGCTGGTAACTGAGGTAGTTTACTAACAGCAAACTCCTAATACACATTACTTAAAAACAAAATTAACATGAAAATGATAAAACACTGTGTTATTTTTTGTAAGAGTCCAAACCGGTTGTGTGTTATTAGATCTTCACACTTCTGTGGGCCAGTTCAAGCAAAGCCTAATGTGAGTATGTGCTTACATCCTTTCCAATCCTCCTGTGACCAAGCATGGGCCACTCTCAGCCAGGAAGACCTTTTATCTGTCCTAGGGATTTCAGCAAAATCAGATCTCTTCAGAGGAATGTACAGACACAGATTATTCCTGTGTCACACTGCTGCCTCATGCAACCAGCATGGCACACCCACAAAGCACCTGTGCTCAGTGCACCACTCTATGTGCTCCTGCCTGGGCTCTAACTTACACCACGGTGAGCTGGAGCCACACCTTTTTACCTGCAAAGGGCAACCCCTGTTCACGACAGCAGCATTTTAACCTTACTTATTTCAGTGTTGTATTGCACTGGTTAAATCAGAGATGAATGCAATCTAAGTCTTCTGGTTTCCTTTATAGCACCAGTGCACTGCCATTTTCAATTCTCTGCTGAGCAGTTGATTCAGAGAATCCAGGACTGCTGAAAGGTTCTGCAAAAAAATGACTGAAATAGTTTATAAATCCTAGGAGGGAGCATAACTGCACAACATTTGTAGGACAAGGACTATTCTTTACAGCGGTTATTTTATCCTGTGATTTATACTAGTCTTCTCCATCTATCACATGGCTGCAGCATTCACTCCTGCCTTGGAGGAATTCACTTTTGGCCTCATGCTACATTCTCTGTGCCAGAGGAAAACTTTCCTTTGGGTTGTAGAATCCTTCCGCATTTGTTTTCTGTGTGATGATGTCAACTAACAGCATTAAATTCTGTGGATGCATTTGTTCTGTGGCCCTTGGTGATAAGACAGGGATTAATACAATTTCAGTGAGAAACTGAAAGCCTCCCATGAACTCCTATGAACTCTAATTCAGAGGTTTCAGGTATAACTCAACCAGAAACTTTGAGTCTATCCTCCCTCAATATTTACCCAACTGCTTCAATGAAAACAGCTACAAGGAGAGGAACTAACCCAATCCCAGGACTGAGACAACTCCTCACACAGGTTCAAATCCTGAATTTGGTAGTTCATGAGCTTTTAGGGCATTTATAATTCAAATTCATGTGAGTCTTTTGGAAGTGGTCCACCTTAGCATTTCATAGAATTCAAGTCCTGGATGTTAAGTTTCTATGACAAAGATATATAGATACTTTTTTTTAAAAAAAAAAGATACTCTTAAATTTAGTTTGTTTGATTTTAAATACCTGCTCAAAAACCTTTATAAAGCACACTTCATCCCTTTTTGACCAGAGTCAGAACTGGGTCTTCAAATATATTTCCCTGCACAGCTTCAAGCAGAAGGCTGAGCCAAGCCTCTGTCTCATAGCGCAGAGTGGGAAGTGGCAGATGGGAAGGATCACTTGCACTTAGCCTCTAAATACCAAAAAACCCACTCAGGTCTTCCCAGGAACACAGGCAGGCCACTCACTTTCATAATATTATGACCTACTTCAATTCTCTGGCTATAAAAATACAGATTTAAGCTACAAATAATAGTTTCTACAGTTCATGGATCTTCATAAACAGTATTTTAACTTTCCATGACAGCCCTTCCTCAGTTCTGTGCACACTCACTACACATTATGCACAAGTGGAATTTGCTGCCAGTAATAAGCAGACCATCAGAGATTCACAGAGTCCCTCAGGTGGGAAAGTCCCTCAGGAGGTCTCTGATTGCCACTCCTGATGCTCTCTAATCCCTGCCCAAAATTCTTTTGAAGTTTAAGAATGGTGCAATGGCATAGAAAACAGTAGCTATGAAGAAAGTCAGGAAGTTTCCCCTGAAAAAGGGTGGCAAGATAATACAGCACTTCAGATCACTGCAGTGACATCAAGAGGTTTCTCTACTGCCATGACAAGCTTGAGGCAACTACTCCAGACTAACCTGTAGCCACCTGAGGGTGAGCAGCTTCTTCATCTACTGAAAAAGTCTGATCAGGCAAGCTTTCTTTACAAATCAACTCAGGGTGTGAAATACTAAAGGAGTTTCATCTTTCAGCAGAAATAAAATCTGATAGCAGCCTTCTCCTTAACCCCAAACCAACAAAAGCCACTCAAATTATTTCCTCTGCAGGAAGTCCTTTTGAAGATAAAAGAAATCATACAGGATTTGGATCACTTCCTGGATTTGTGTGCATCTATCAAATGACAAACAGCAGCAAAGCCAACAGCACCCTATGTCTACTTGGAAGTACAACCAAAGAGAGATTCAGAACTAAGAGATCTGGATTGCCTTCTCCACTGTTCACAAGGTTTACCTGATATGTAGGCCAGCAAAAGGTCCCCTTTCCTTCACCTAGAAAGACCCATCCTGCTAACACAAACAAAGGAGGACACAGAAGCTGCAATCCATATTGAAAGTATGAGAGAGACAGACACAGGGGGTAGAGATTTGATAATACAGACAGACTGGGAAGAAAAGAAAGAAAAATAAAATAACTTCTTAAGATTCTTTCTAAGAAAAATGAATCTTTGCTGCACTGGTGCTTTTATTAGAACACTTCATGCTTTTTTCTTGCTCTCTCTTCTTGACACAGTAAGTTATGTTCAAGCTGCCTGGAACACTTTGTCAGGGCACCTCATTGTTCTTCTCCCAGACAGCTCCCTCACAACTCCAGCACAAAGAACAGTTCTCCAGGGGCAAGAGTGACCACACCTCCAAGAGCTGAGGATGCTCACACTCAGAGTGGTGATCAGAAACAATCATGTGCAACAGAACTCGGTGCACATGCCTTTACTAAATCAAGAGAATGGACACAAAGCAAGTCTGATATAAAATGAGGTGGAGCAAAGAAAGCATTAAATTCTTTCATGAGAAAGTTGCTCTTACTCAAGATAGTGTATTAGAGGCAGGAGAGGCACCTCTCCTTTTGGAGCTTCAGATGCCTTAAAGTGTGCCAAAATTCAGCATATAAGTGAAGAGTTCATAGCAATTTAGTTTGATTTAATTTTTATTTAGCAAGGTTTCTCCAGGTAATTGCCACTTTATTGAACCCATAGTGTCACACAAGCAACTTGAAACCCTGCAGTGGCATTGCTCATAGACAGTGGAGAAAATCACATCTGACCTAAGGTACTTGCAGTCAGAGATAAAACAGACAAAATGCAAAAGACAAGTATAATCCACATTCTACAGGAGTTGTAGGAAAGCATACAGCAGGCTTGATCCATGTTTCACCAGTGGAGACCTGAGCCCAGGTCTCTGCAGATTTGAGGCTAAGCCTCACCAAGGGAACAGGTTTTTCCTTGGAGAAGGCATGGAGGTGGTGTGCCTGCAATGCTGATTGCAGCTGATGTCATCAGTAGGTAATCAGTCTGTCTAGAAGAAAAGCCACAACCCACATGCCCTGAAAAGTAATACCTACATGATTTTTAAAAACAAAATAATTCTGTGGAAAAAGCACAACTTCAGTCACAAGGCAAGACTTGTTCATCAGTTTCAGGATTCTTGAACCAGGTTAACAAAATGTGACTTGGCTCATCTTTATTTTAGTTTATTCCTTTGAAAACAGAGCTTGCATGAGGCACAGTGCACATCTAGCACTTCCAATCCTGAGACAGAAAGTAGCATGAGGGTAAAATATATTGCTTACGCTTTCCTGACGGAGTGGGGATAGGCACTTAACTAAGAATTCTAATGATCCTAACACTCTGGACAAAGTAATCTGATTTTGACAAGCTCAAAGTTACAAGATACAGCTCCCCACTGAAATGATGGTCCATCCTGGTCTAGCAAACTGCATGTTCAATATCCTCAACACTGCACAAGCCTGAGGTTTTCATCTAGTTTAATGTTTCCAATCCAGGATGAGGTTACTAAATTGATGAGTTGTTCCAAAAGTTTGAATCTGAATTTTGAACATGAGGCTGAAATGCCATCTTTTCATGCATTTACAAGGACAAATTGAAGTGTTGCCAAATGTCATGCATCAGAAAAAAAGTGTACACTTCTGTACTTCAAAGACATTTGAATTCCAGTGATTCTGAAGTCTAAGAGGTACTACAGTCTCATGAAGAAAATCAGGACAATCATCATATGTCATTGCTTGATTGTTACCCCAGCCAGGTGTGATCTTGAGCTTACACATCAAAGGAAGACTGAAATTCACTCTCTCTGGAAGGATGGAGGCTTTCCTCTGTTCAGTATGGTACTGAACTATTTACCACTGTTAGTTATGCAAGTAATTAGCTTTGCTCACTGGATGAAAGATTGGACTCCAGTAATGCACAGTTTAAACAGATACAGACAGACCAAAATCTGCCCGCCTACATTATCATTCAAAATATTTGGGCAATTGAAAAAAAGAAGACAACCCACGAACAGCACCACACTAGAAAGACTGCACCCAAAACAAGAACATTAAAGCTTACAACATTAAAAGTTAAAATTGCATTTAAAAGAAATTCTTCTGTTTTGAAGAAAGACATGCAAGCATCAATGTTTCTAATTAAGGCCCTCTGCAATGTCCACACCCCCCAGGTCCTCTATGGAGAAGGAAAGCCTTTTGCTGGGAAATGAGTCAGCAAATCTGTAAATGAGCTTTCTGCACTGAGCTCCAAGCACCTTGCACACTGCTGATCTGCCTCTGTTTAGGGGAGAGCCTGATGACAGTGGCAGACAGGTAGGGAGAGTCATCACACAAGGAGATAAAGGCAAAATGGACACCAATATTAGCCCCGTCTGTATCAGGCAAAAGTCAATGGATTCCCACTAAGAACCCCATCCAGGAATCCCCATGGATCTGGTATTGCAGGATGAACACTGGGAGATGCTGCCATGTAGATCACAGACTGGCTCTAAGGCTGGGCATGGATGGGGGCCACAGCAGGGTCAGCCAGACAAGGAGCCATGCACAGATATCTGCCTTGCTCTCTCTCACAGAGGGCAGTGACTCAGCAGCGCTGCAGGATGCCCCGTGCTGCCCCAGTGATGTGCCTCACATGCTCTCTATAAATAATTGTGAGCTGAGGAAATAGAAAGGTCCCATGTTTTGTCCACTGAAATGTCCAACTCCTGAGAGTATGACATTGGTCCTGTTTTGACAGACTTGAGTGTGAAAATCTTTTGTTATAAAGTTTATGGAAGTTGTCAGTTTATCAGCAAATAACTGAAGCAGATTATTAATGCAGGCACAAATCAGTGTAGCTGTACAGATCTGTACCTGCTGGAGACTTGTTCTCTTGGTTTTTTGAGATGTTTTTCATGAGAAGTGAAGGTAAAAGCAAAAGCCTTCCAAGCAGAGGTGGTGCTCCAGTGCATCCAGAGCTAGGACAAGGTATCGTGTCAAATTGTGGGTATTTGCTGGAAATCTTTTAGAAGCCTTCTTGTCATTCACCTGTGAGTGTTCCTTCTGGTACCTAAAGGCACAGTTATACCCATTTCATGTGAACATGACTGACGTTTCACAAGATTTACCAAGCTTTCCTTAAAGAACCAGACTGGAAAATCTTAAAGAAGCCATAAAAGGTTTCCTACTGGAAAGAAGCCACGGGATAAATCTTTAAGCAAAGTTAACTTCTATTTGAATTTAGATCATTTGGCCCAATGTAGCAGAATTTTAATGGCAATAGTAACTTTGGAAAAATCCTACATTAGGTGATTTCCAAAAAATATTTCAGTCAATCACATGGAGAAAAGAATATGTTTTTTAAAAAGGAGGAAAATAATCATGCTGTGCATAATTTCTCTTCACTTCCTCATAAGCTACAACAAGTCAAAGCATAAAAAGAAATTAAGTGTGGGCATTTTTAGTAGTTGTTTTCTAACCAGTTATTTCTGTGTTCTGTTTGCACTGAAGAAATTGAAGGTAAGAGGTTTATATGCAGATGCCACACTCCTCTGAGATCATTTGTTAACTGCCATGAGACAGAAAGCAGTTTCAGAAGATAGAAAAAACAGTCATTTGAGAACATTTGCCTCTGGCAGAACTATTTTCTTTCCTACATCAGTTAAAATTACCCCGAGGCAAAACCAAGCAGAAGCATTGAAACATTTGCAACGAAACATGCAATTGCAAACATGCAACCACATACAATTAAGCTTTATGATAAATCTGAAAAGATGTGCCAAACTGGGGAGAGTGGTCCTTGTTAGCTTGAACTGTGTGAGCAGAACTTTCTTCAGAATGGCTTATTTTGCTGGATAGCAATTCTCTTCCCAGATCTGAATGAGACAAGCTCACACACCTCTCTGATACCCAGCTGTAGATGGTAATCCGATCCAGCAGCACAAACAGATCCAGGAGACAAAGCAGCTCCATAGCCCATGTCAGATGCCTGAGGTTGGATAGTGTAAACACTACTGCTTCTGCAAATGGTCAAGACAGAATCTGAGAAACATCGACTGGGCTTCCTGAGCTTCATTTTTAGCATGTTGCAGGGCATAGCTGAATAAGGAATTGAAATTGAATGCAAGGATTCATCAGCCTATCTTCCAGAAAAGGGGACATTTCTGCCCTGAAAAGGGCCAAGGATACATTTGTGCACTGGTTTTGCCATCACTGCCTTCTTTGAAAATGAAAACCACGAAGAGCAGAAACTGGTTAATTTGTCTGTGTGACAAGAAGAAAAGGAAGTCTTTCAGTCACGGTAGAATTTAAACTGATAAAGTCGCTCACAGCACTGCTGAAATGCAGGCATTTTGCTGCAAACAGTGGGAAAGAATAGGCCTGGTAGAATAAATCCTGGCTCTTATGCCCAGCAACTATTAGCATCCATTCAGAGAGAGCAGCCAAGCCCTGGACATTCTAAGGTTTTCCACTCACTAGAAATCATATAAATCAGCATCTCCTTATGATGAAAGGTTTGAATTATATATAGTCAGGATTTGAACTCATGACTCCAAAAGTCAAAACTTAAAGAGTCTCTTGCTCTGGTTTGTTAAGCTATAACTGAAAAAAATCTATTTAGTCTTCAGGAAGACAGAGATACACTGACAAAATGAATCTCAAAAGAATCTGTGAATGGAGCTTTAACATACCTAAAGGTTATAAGTATAACAAACAGAGGGAAGGCTTAAGTCTGCAAATTGAGAAAAGTGGATCCTGGAAAAGCAGGTTTTGGAGGAGTGAAAAACCCTTCTGAGGCAGTTGGACTGGCAACATAAGAGGCAACCTCCTCCATTTTGGTGATTTCCATTCCTAAGGAAAGGTGAAACGACAGTAAGACAGAAAAATTTAAAAGCAGCATCTTTTTGGCAGACGAGAAACAGTGACCAAACACAGTAGAGCCTGCCAATCCTCATAGTCACAGAGAGCACACCAGAGGGGCTGTGATAGCCTCTAAGCCACTGTTCCCATCCCTAATGTGCACAGTGTGTATGAATATATTTCATACATTTTCTTTGGCAAGTTTAATGGAAACAGAGGCTTTCAACGAAAAGGCTAAATGAGCCAAAACTCACAAATACCCAGCTATACTGTCTACACGCGCTTTTATTTCCCCCGCCTTCCTATTCCCCCTTCAATAAAAGAGCATTTAAGTGATATTTTTTCCACTTGGCTCATGTGGAAGGTGAGCTGATCTGTACTGTGAAGTTCTATATTGGTTCCTCTTTTATTTTTTTCAGAGACCAAAAAGGGAAGGAACAGAAAACAGCCTCTTTAAATGAAATATGCCCTTGTCAAAACAATCTAACAAATGGAAAAGGCATGCCCATTATGCTAGTTTTCCAGAAGTTCATCAACCTCACTGTTAAATCTTAGCATGTAAGAAAAATTACTCTATTTGTTCTTTATGGTTTGTTCCCAAGATCAAAGTGCTGTGGGCTGGAGGGTGTTTGACATCCAAGAAACACTCATTGCTGCAATATTGTCTGTAGCGCCTTTTGTTAGTTTTGCTTCTTTATAAGGCTTTAAAGAGCAGCAGTCAACACTTGCAGCACACTGGCATCCCATCAAATGCCAAGCTCGTCCTTTCAGAGCACATGGGAGGATAATGTTTTTATGACTCTAACTGTGGTTGTCTCCTTTCACTAGGTCCTCTGATAGAAGCAACTGGAAATTGTCTTGCATCCTAGTCTCCTCTCACTTGCAAAAGATTTGTCCAACAGAAAGGTTAACACTATTAATCCCTTATTTTAAAGCTCATTAGAGCCTTATATAGATAATACCAGCAGTTCATGTTGGACCAGTATATAAATCATTAGAGGCTTCACTTTGGTTTGGTTTTTTTTTGTTTTGCTTTGATTTGGTTTTGTTTTTAAATGGAACTTGTTGTCAAATGCAATTTTTTGAGTGTTTTTATTTAGCTCCTATCAGATGGTGGATGATATTCAAAGGGCTGAAAATGTATGTCATTGACATAAAACTGCTTTATTTAACCAAACCAGTTTAACTGACTGGATTAGCTGACACACACTGTTTCAGTAGAAAGATTTCAACACCTATGTGTCAGTTTTAGAAAAGCAAAGTTTCAGTCAAGTTCAGTTAGCTTAGCTGAGCTAATGTGAATTAAAAAGCGACTGTTCCAAACCCCTCATCACTGTAAGGATGGAAACTGTTTACTTCTAGAGGGTAACCACAGTTACAAACACATCCTTCTCTCTGCAAATGCTGAGTTTATTTGAAACAATGAAACAAGTGAAAATATCCTTTCTACAGATAAAGAAATGTATTTGTTATTAAAAATATATTTAACTTTCTACATCTTAAGGGCCATAGTTCTAGAACCATCACCTGGCTCAGGTAGTCTAATCCCTGGCTCTCAGGAGCAGCCTTGTTACAGATTATCCCCTTTATAAATTTACTGACCTTTGTGTTCTAGTGTGTTTTGTGCTTGGACTGTTCCCATGGAATAGTCACAGTTCTGAGCTCAGCCACTTTAACAGTTAGGAACTTCTTTCTTAACCCCAACCAAACTGTACTCTTGGCCAGTTTACTCCTCTGTTCCTTTGCCAGCATTGCCCTTCAGATTTAAGAGTTATTTTCTGGCACAATGTATTTAAAGACAAAAAACTTGCATGCTCTCTCAGGTTTTGCCTTGCTAGTTTAAACAACCAATCTCTCCTAGCTCCTGTTTGTAAAACAAATTTTCTATTTCCCTGATCATCCCTATTGCCTTGTCTATGCAAACTTCAGTTTCAGATCATCTTTCTTGAACACTGTTAGTAAAAACCATAAGTGGTATCTTAAATGAGGTCCCGTGAATGATTCTTCTATGCAGCTTGTGATACTTCCTTATCTAGAGTTTTCCTTCCTGAGACATCCTAGGATTGCATTTACCTCTTTCATACTTTCACAGCTTACAGATTGCTTGTGACAGAGTATTGTATGTTTCTTAGTTGTTTCCAGCTGCTGACCTCCCTGCTTAGAGCAGCAGGTTTCAGTAAGAGCCCCCAAATGCATGATGTTATCTTCTGCATTCAGAAATTTTACCCCATTGTAGTCCTCAACATTATCCAGTTCTTTCAGTGCACTATCCCGAACTCTGTTTGTTCTTCTGTCCCAAACTCCCTTTATACTGTTGGTGCATCCCAGCTTTGCGTCCCTGATTAATGAATTATGCAGAAGCAGTTCTCCAGGATGAACTTTCTAGAACATAATTAGCAAATAATTTTAAAAAAACCCATCTTTTTTCTGCACACTAGATACAACATACTTTAGGTACTTTTCAAAACTGTAAAAAAGCCACATGAGTAAATTGAAGTTGGAGGAAGATGGAAAGCTACAACCAGCATAATCACAACACTACTTTAATGGCACACTGAGCAATTTTCCCCTAAGACAGCACAGTAGAGATGAATGTAACAGGGTAGCCTTCAGCAGGACAAAGGACAGAGCTGCTTATGTGCTCTGGAAGGTTACTCTGTAAAGGGAAGTGTGAAAGATGGCATGGCCAAGTTTGTGAAAGAAGATAACAAAAAGCAAACAAATTACTTCGATCACTGTGGAGTGCCCCATCCAGGGAAAAAAATGCCTTGGAGTACCGGCGAAGTGTGGACTCCACCCCTCTGCCTTGGGACAGGTATCTTCTATATCCAGGAATAGTAAAACTCCACCCTTCCCCTATAAATCCCACCACCCTGCCCCCAATTCAGAATTCTCTGCTTACAGGTTAATCTGAGTCTGTTCCTGTATTGGTGTCGCCCCAAATAAATGGATCTTTGAGCTTAAACAAGCAGAAACCCACCTCGTTGTGTCTCACGCCAGTCACCAGACCTCCCTGGACCTGATCTTGCTGCCACAGAACACAACAGATTACCTCATGGAACAAAGCAAGATCAAAAAAAGGAATGTAAAGAGGCAAAGGCAAGTAGGCAGGAGCAAAGACACATCGATTTTGATACAGAGGAGAGTTTCAACTAACCACTGGTAAAGCATAGGAAACTAAAGGCAAGGTATTACATTCTTTAAACAATAAACACAAATTATGACTATTTCTAGCAAAACCACAAATGTATTCAAATGAGAAAACAATTAAATCCAAGAAGGTAGAAGAAGGGGGGATCTCCTCACTACGGGTTATTCATATTGTTAAAGCAACTTTTAAAAGATTAAAGAGAATTTTTATATTTAATATCCAAGAGAGAAAGAAATTAAATCTTTTAAAAAGTAATTGAAGATTCACGAGAAGAAAAACTCTTCACTTGACTTGAGAAACTTTTGCGAACAGAAGTTTTCAGGTGGAGAGAAAACCAATGACAGGTTAAAGCAAATGATATGATTTCTTTTCACCTCCACCAAAAGCATTTTTTTCCTTCTTCACAGCTAACCTACCTTCTCCTGACTTCCTCCTATTGTAACAAAGAAATTCTTCATTCGGCAGAAACTATTCCCATCTTATACAATGCCTTAGAAAACTGGTGTCAAACATTACAGTCTGCTGAAATTACTGATGTTAAATCAACCACCAATCAATTACATTTGAAGCCTGCTGTCAGCTCACCTGCCAAAAAAGCAGTGATTTGCTAAATATGCTTGTCATTTTCCTTCAAACGGAATTCCCAAAACATGTGTGTTTTAAAACTGCTTACTAGAATAACTACACAGGGGCTTCTGCATGAAAATCAACAGTGCCATAACCCCACAATGTTTTATCAAGTAAAGACCAGAGAAACCACCCAGCAGTCCCTTCAGAACTACAGGATCCAAATCTTCCAGCTGAATATCTCAGAGGTGCATCCAGGCTCTTACACATGGAGCTGGATGATGGTCATGTGGGCTGCAATGACATGGTTCTCTTGTCTCCACAAAGGATAACCCAGTCAAAGAAATGTTAATAGGAACAAACAAAAACAGAACACAAACAACGCTGCTTCTTTTTCCCTCTAGAGAGACTTGCCTAGTGATTGTGAACTTAACACTTAATGCATAGAAATTGTTTTCTGTGTGGTAGTCTTCTTCAGTCAAATAAAGAAAATAACAATAATCTTCCTTTTCTCTTACTAAATGTTGAACTCTCTTGTTTGGGACAGCACCAAGTGGACAAATAGGCCAAATTAATGTATATTCCAGATAATTGTGTGCAATATGCATTTATTAGAAAATGCTGATATGTATTTCAATTATACATAGAATTTTCCTAAGATTTATTGAAATGTTCCATAAAACGTAATGTGGAACATAATATAATGTAAAAATGTAAATATTATTTAATTTAGTATATTTTACAGATGCACATATTTCTATACATACACATTCACTTTTTATGAGACATTTATACTACAATTAGATGGCTCTTTTTTTATTTTTCTGCATTTTTACAATGCCATTATAAATAAACAATGAGATGCTGAAAAGGAATGAAATAGTTTGTACCCTACATCTCCCCAAGATGTTAAGGACAGCAGAGTCAGCAAATAAGCTAAGAAAAGCCTACTCTAACATTCAAATATTAGTAATAGCAGCACATAACATTGAAAACTTCAAGTATTAAAAAAAATATCTGTAGGAATCTATAGGAATCTATAATAACTCTTCTAGAGAAAAAAACAGAAGAATGTTAGAATTTATCTTTTACAAAACATCACAAATATAAGGTGAAACTCACTGCCCACTGGTTTTCTAAGTGCTGAGCCAAAGAGAGAGAAAACCCTGAATGATTTCTCAGAAGGCAGTAGCATATCTAGAACATACAATAAGCTAGGCAAACTCCTGATTTCCCTTTGCAAGACTGAATATTGCTCAATTACCAGTTTGCTACCTAAAGTCTCCTTCTACACCCATTTTGTAGGTAAACAGCATTCATTTCTTTTTTGCACTGAGTGAAGCTTCCCACAACTTGCCTGAAGTTCAAAATTCATCCCATTTTTGCACAGACAGCACAGCATGGACTTGACTATTTTCTCCTGTCCAGTTGCAGCCATAGAACCCACTGCTTCCATTTGTTTCATCCCTGCTGCATCTCAAATTCCTGCAGTCCAACAAAACCTACTATATTCAGTGCAGAGCTTTTCCTGAATTTCATCAGTTAATGTCAAAGCACAGGACACACCTAACACACATCTACTGCAGCAGCCCTGAGAAAGAAGCTCAAACACACAGTCCACTGCAATTCTTCCAAACACTAGCCTGCACAAAACATCTCAAGTGCCCACATTTTCACATTGACCTGCCCCCCATCTGTGGCAATCGTGTTCTCTAACCCATTCCACATCACCACAAATGGAGGAACATAGCATGGGTATGAAAGAAGACATAAAAAGGAAATTTAAAGAGAAATTCATCCAAAATACCATGTAAATTTACATGAGAGTTATAAAAGTTGAAACAACAGATAAGGGCCAGAAAAAAAAAATTGGCATTTGTACATCATGCTCAAAAAAGACATTCCGATTGCATTTTCTTTCATGTCTCTTTTCTTCTGCAGAGCTCATTGTGTTTAAAACGACCTAAAGAATTAAAATGGGGGGGTGGAGGATGGAGAAATATAGTCAAAATTAATTAGTGACCTAAAATAAATGTATTTCTTGCCTA
Source organism: Anthoscopus minutus (assembly GCA_013399455.1). NCBI lineage: Eukaryota > Metazoa > Chordata > Aves > Passeriformes > Paridae > Anthoscopus > Anthoscopus minutus. Next base: position 107,182 of record VWYI01015224.1, read on the forward strand.
GAATTTACGATTACATTCATCTAGTGTGAGTTCTGCACACAACACAGACCACCAGAACCCACAATGTAGCTCCAGAATTCAATATCTTTAGAGGACTCTGTTGAAAAGCCTTACAGACTGGAAGGTCCAAGCAACACATCAAACAAAGCCATTAGATTTCTCTGATTGCAATTACAACCAACAGCAGAGAATTTTATCTACAAACAGCCACTTTTAAACAAAAAAGAAATGCAAAGCTAGTGATCTGAATCCTGCTCACTGACATATGACTTGTGGTTTCATTCAGAACTTAAAGACTGATAAACAGTCACAAGTTACAAATTTCAGATCTTTTGGTGAATGCGTACCTTTATTCTTTTTTCTTCTCCTCTTCTGCCTTTTCATGAATCCTTATTCAAAAGTGACACATTTGTTCAGTTCAGGGAGATTCTTCTCTCTGGAGGGGAAATAATTTTTATCAGTAAGACTCCCTGGTGATCAGGTAGACTTGGAACTGCTGTTAATCAGCCTTTTTGACATGGTACCTTGAATAGCACTTCCCATGATGCTTTGTGTGCCTACCTTAATTCTTTCCTTTTGAACTCACCATGACTTATAGGTGTCTTTTTTTCCTTTTGTGTGTCTGAAGTTATCCCTCTATTAACTTTAATTGGAAAGGTACCTTTTGTTCCCCTAGAGTAGTCATATACTAACCACTGAACTCCCTAGGCTCAAATTTCTGGGGTAGCAAGAGTTCAGTTTTCTGACAACTCGTAAAAAAAAAAAAATCCAGAGGAAAAAATTGATGTCTTTATTTTTGTTAATAACATAAATTATATTTACAGTAAAATAAACTGTTGCATCCATTTATACGAGCAAATACAGAGGATTCTGCTGGAAGTCACAGTGAGCTCAAAATAAAGGAAAAAATAAAGGGCAGACACACAGGACATCACAGAACCCCGACCCTTGCCATCTGCAAACCCTTGTGAAAGGCATGCTGCAAAAATAAATAAATAAATAGCCTTTTTCTGAGGCACTGGGAGAAACATAGGTTCTTTCATACAGGCAGAAGCAACAAAGCTTTGTTTCCTGCAGGCTTGTGCCTCTCCCTCACAGTTCCACTGTTGGCAAGGGAGAGGGGACACATCCAGGCCAGCCTGCACCTTGCTGGGCTCCAATTAGCCACACAGGACACCTACATGGGATGGCCAGAGCATTACCAAGCATAATATGTTACAGCTGAGTTCCCATCTCTCCCTTAGTATTTGCTCTCATTTGGGGCCTGTCCACCAACCAAGGGTTTTTACAATTAATTTATCAGAGCTTCTGGGACCTGCTACTCTTCTAGGTCTCGATGAGGCTGTGCAGAAGCCCTAAAAGTTTCTGTGAAGTGGCAGGAATGTACTTCGGATGTAATACATTCCTCTAAGGAAAACAACCAGAAGTAAAATATTCTCTTGCACTTTATTGCCCATTAAAGAGTTTTGTTCTCACCTACTTCATGCCTGCTCATGGTCACATAAAATGCTAAAGAAAGATGTTCCACAATGGGCTCTGAATCAGAAGCCATGTTTGAACCTTCCCAGAAAGCTGAGTCTCAACACCTTCCTGCTGTTCAGCTGTTTGTATCCACAGAATGTGATCCAATTGATTTTCTTTGTTCCAGAAGAATTTGGACCTAGGAGGGCCAGGGCAGCCATACATCCAATTCAGCTGTCCCACAGCCTCAGAAGACCCCAAGTTAAAGCAGCAGCCTCCACCCTCTCTGTACTGACAAAAGAAAAAAAAACCCCACCAGCTGTATGTCAGGGATTAGCATCTCAACCCTGAAAAGAATGTGATGCCCAAGGAAGAAAGTCTGATGGAGTATCCCCTTCCTGAAGACCTGGCTAGTCCCATGCAGAAGCTACAGCAATGCATTCTGAAAGGGGAAGAAAATGAGATGGAAAAGTTTGTGGGTCAAGGACCAAGGACATCACTTAAGGAAAAAAACTTGGGGAAAGACTCAACTTGGGGAAAATTAATGAATTTATTGCCAATTAAAACAGAGTTGGATGCTGAGACAAAAATTAAATTACAACCTTACTACCTTCCACTCTTTTCCCCAGGCTCATCTTCTCTCCCGACTCCTCTACTCCCCTGAGGGGTCCTGCAGTCAGACCGGGGCTGTGCCCAGAACAGGGCAGCCCATCCTGACCCCACCGACACCCCTGTGGCCACCACTAGAACCTGCCCCCAGCCCAGGGCCACTCTGAAGAGCAAAGTGACAGCCAGCACCTTTTCGGGGCCAGCGGTATCGTCGGGCCATCAGCCGCTGACCCTGGGCAGCCGCGGGGCCCGGCAGCCGCCAGCCGAGGCCTCTCCCAGCCCGCCTCAGCCAGGCCGCCCCTGGCGCACAAAGTCGGTCTGCCGACAGAAAGCAGCACAGGGACAGAAATTGCAGTTCTTAGAACCGGTGTGCACTTTTCTCTTTTCCCACCCAAAAAGGTAGTACAAATAGAGCTTTTCTTACCATATAAAGAAATTGTTTTTTGGAGGGGAAAAGTTCCAGGGAGCAGCTTTTCCCAGTGTGATTTAACTTGTTGGGGAAGTTTCTGGGAAAGCAGCCTTGCAAGAATTTTGGCCTTTAGGTCTGAAGTAACAGGCAGTAAGAAAAAAGTGAATTAAAATGATCATTGAGCTGAAATAAGATGCTCCAAGCTACAGCACCAGCAGCCTTCTCTGCTGGGACTGCAGCAGGGGCTGCTTAAAAGCAAAGCCAGCCCAGGAAGTCTTTCCTCCAGCCCCAAGAGCAGCCCTTAGGCACAAGCAAGGCCATGCACAGGGTAGCAATAGCCTTTCCTACATGGTCTTTGAGCTCAAGGGGAAATCAAGCTCTGCCATTAGGAGAGAAAGGGAAGCAAGCCCCTAGCATTGACAGGACCCGTGCTGTCATGCCCTGATAGCAGGGCTGTCATACACAGCTCTCATCTGCACCAGCCAGCTCCTCAGATGCCAGCGGTGGTCAGCCCAGTTCCCAAGTGCTAACTGCTGCATCTGCTGAAAGTGTTCAAAAAACATGTGGCTGTGGCACCTGGGGAAGTGTTGGTGGTGCACATGGTGATTCTGGGCTAATGGTTGGACTCTATTACCTTAAAGGTCTTTTCCAAACTTAAGGAACCTGTGATTCTCCCTCCCTTCCCCTCCCACCTTTGTTACCAACTTGCAAGCCAGGCACCAAAGAAAAGACTACCTCACCTAGGGTGATCCTCTAAAGAAGGCACAGAATGTCTCACAGGTACAAAAGTCCTTGCAGGCTGCTCTGCAGCACTGGGAGCCCCCACCCCCCTCCAGCTCCACAACTTGTCTTTGAAACAGCCTGATGACTGATTATGGGAATCTTCCCCATGCGGTACCCCCACACCATGACATCTCAATCATCCTTCCATTTCTTTTTTAAAGTAAAAATGGTTTTTCTGCCCCAGTATGTTTATCAGTTAGTATGAGCCAGTTATCTGCACAGGTTTACGGTATGCAGCCTAGAACCATTAGATTTTTATCACGTCTTATGAAAATCATACACAGCTTACTCTTGTAGCTGTATATTACAAGGGAATCATGCACAGAGAGACTGGTTCTCCTTAGATTACTATCTCTGAATTGATGCTGTATGAGGCACAACTGCTTAAAAGGTTATAACTGATGTAATTTTTGCCATTACAGGTAATTTATGGCTCCTGTGTGTCTGACTTGTCAAATCTTCTTACAGAGATCAAACAGAATCTGTTTGTCATATGCATTTATCTTACGCTTGTTCCTCTGCAAGCTTCAAAACGCAATAGTTATTCTTTTCTTGGGTGTCAATCTCCTATTTTCTTGGGTGTTTTTCTCCTATATGTCTTGCCTCTTAGTCCTTGTAAATGTCCTCCTAATGCAAAATGCAGGGGTGCTTCAGCAGCAAATGTGAGCAATGACTTCTTCTCTAGAGGAATTTTTAAGAGAATTTTTTTCCCAAGCAAGGCTCCAGTCCTCCGGAGAGGTCTGAAGTCATGCACACAGATGTTTTGAAGCTCCAGCTGTGATTCAAACCTTGCTGCAACCTCAACCCTTCAACTTTACATAACTCTAAGCTGATCTCTGCTGTTGTGAAAGAAACCCTTCAGGAAAACTCCTGGAGAACAAAATACCCTTTCATTGAATAAGGCAGGGGTATACACACATCAGGTGTACATCTCAGCTCCCACCTCTACATCTGCCTCCAGTTCACCTCAGGGCCAAACCCTCATATCCTGCATGTCTCCATTCTGCTTCCTTGTCTTGCATTGCTGGAAGTCAGATTCTGCCTTACATACTTGAGGCTATACTCCAGCCACTCACAGGATGACAAAAGCTGTGACAGTTTCTTGTTTACTCTGCACAGATTTCACAGCAAACTGGGCAGGTGTAAAGGCAGGTGGGGAAGCACAGGGGAGCACAGGGACAACACTCCCAGGGCTGCACAGGGGAACACAGAGCTCTACCCACACCCTGCTTTCTGCCGTGCAGACCCATTGGGATTACAACAGCTCCAAGGGTATGCACAACAGAGACAAAATGCTGGTCAGGTAACAGAGAGGAGGGACACTTTCCATGAGGTCTGGGGATTTTGAGAAGTGTCAGTCTTTACAAACCTCTCCAGCAGAGCTGAGATGGAAAAGGCTGTTGAAAGGACTCACTTTGTCCTGTTTGCCCAAGCAAGGAACACCTGGAGGTGAAAGGATGTGCTTCTGCATCAGGCACAGGAACCTCAAGGCTAACAGAGAGGAGAGAGCACCAGAGAGTTCAGCAGTAATGTTATTCCATGCCACATGTCCCCACCAGCCAGGCACACAGGGTGCCTGTAGGGAAATGAGCCACAGAGGGGATGAGCAAGAGAAGGGTCCCGACTCCTGCTTTCCTCGCAGCACCACAGTGCTCCCCAGCCCACGGGACATGGAGCAGCTGTGCCATGGAGCTGTGCATGGGGCCCAGCAGCACTCAGACACACTCATGTTTCACATTTATGGACATTTTACCCGTCCTGCTGTCAGAAGGGCTGCATTTCTTAATGGCTATGAAGTGTGAAGTGTCTGGAAACACAGCACGCTCACTGTGGAGGAAAGAACTTTAAAGAGGAGCTTTGCCAGCTTAACTCTACATTTGGTGTTTTCTTCCATAAGGTATGAAATGGCAGGATACGCTAAAGCAGGCAGTATGACAGGAATTCTAGAGAGAGAAAAATTAAATAACTTCAAATAGTAAACAAATATATATAATTTATTTATTCAATAATAAATAATAAATTATTATTTAAGTAATAATAATGGAATTAGAAAAACTACACTTTGCTGGAGGTGAGGTCATTTGAGTAAATTGACTGAAATTGGTATCATCACTGACACATCATTTTTGACAGGGTTTACAGTGCAGAAGATTTGTGCAGCAAACAGGAAATATTCTGAAAAAGTACAAACAATTCTTCAAACATATATACAGAACAAGATTTAAGAAAGGATATTTGTGCAAATACACAAAAAATGTAGAGTTCTTAAGATCTAAGGATTTAGCCCAATAATACAATATGTGTTTGAGAAATGCCAGTCTTTGATTCAGAAACATCTAACACTTTAGAAAAACTGTTCCTAATATGAAGGATGACTTTGGTCTTGCCAATTGCTTGACATGGTTTTAATGTTGGGTAGAATCAAAGACTGGCAATTAATAGCAATAAGCAGTAAATTCCTAATGCAATATGCTGATGTTATGTATGATTTACATGTATGAGTACAGAAGCTACAGAAGCACATATGTAGTTGCAAAACAATACTAATAACCTCATAATAATTGAATAACTAGCATCCTTTTGGAAATATTGCCCAGTTCTGTGGACAGTTGCATCCAAATTTTGAATGTTTCTAGATTGTTTGAAAAGAATTCCAGTATTTATTTTATTCAAAAACCATTAAAATCCTAATAAGTGTAATAATAAATAATTTTCTTCTTCACAGATTAATTTTAACACTGGCTTATTTTACCACGCTGATAAAATCTATCCCAAACTCAAATATTATTCAAACTGCCTCAGGATCTGCCATCTCTTTTTTTCCCTAAGTTTGTTTTTAGTTTCTTTCTTTTCCTTCCAGTGTCTTAGATGAGGATCTCTCTTTATCTCTGCCCCAAGCTTTATGCTATAACAGTGTTGAATGGCATATCAGAGTCTATTTCTGAGTACTGGAACAATGTCTCTGACAATATGTATTAGTGTTCTGGCACTTTCCTCCAGAAGAAATTTTTATGTGCCTCAGACAATAGACAATGTCAGGGGGTTTGGACAGACACTAAAGAAGAAAAGTATTTAGTCAGTCTTTTCAGAAACCACTCCAGTGCTGGAAGCAGGAGTTGACAGAAGGCAGAAATACCAAGAGAGTCAACTACAGACCAGAAAGGAGCTCTAAGGTTGAGTATTTTATGAAACAGAGAGAATATTGTACTTCCTCTGGACTGACTGATCCATTCAACTAAACAAATACCAAAAGAAACACAGGCCCAAAAATCATGGGTTTGAGCCGTTACAGTCAAGATACCAAAACCTGAAAAGAGTACGAAATAATTTCACTGCCTATATCTGCATGATGCCTGCCTTTACAGTAAAACATGAAAAAAAGAAGAAAGGAAAAAGACAGATAAGAAAGTCTTTTTCATTCATGAGCATAACTACGTACTTACTGAGACTATCAATATGTGCTGAAAACACCTTCCTAAAATGAAAATATATGGTTTATAAAAACATACCAAAGAAGGAACTAGTGCTCTCATTCAGATAGGATTGATTAAAGGAAATCCATGTGTTATGCCTGACAGACAGATGCCAGTTCTGTGATAGTTAAGCACAACAGTCCTGGAGAATGGGCTGATTCATGTGTATGGTAGAAATACTGACTGGAAACGATGCAGTTAATAGCACTGACTTAAACTAACAGTATTAATTTCAGAAAAATTTACTGACCAGCTTTCACACCAGAAAGCTAATTGTAGGCTGTACACAATCTTTTGGCCAGGTGTTTTGCTGTTTTCTGTTCAGGATATGACCATCAGAAAGATACTTTTAGATCTTTTACAGACATCAACTATACAAGATATTGATAGAGAGCCTTGGTAGCATTTGCCATCCATAACATGGTTTTTTGATAGCAACAACTTCAGAAGCAGAAAACAGTGTGCCTAATTTTTTGTTCACCAGTGATACAGTAACAGTTTCTCCACAGTCTGATAGGCCCAAGTAATTTATCCTCTAAGCTTCCTACAATTTACAGAAATGCTTTGCAAGCTATTACTGACATACTCCTTTGAGGAGCTGAACTTGAATTTAGGTTATGAATTTGGAGGAATTTCAGCTGCCTTATTCACTAGTAGTGGTGAGGTGTCATTCTCTCAAAATCATCTTCACAATTAAATCTACTGGAAAAATACACATAACCTTCCTATGAAATAGTACCTTTTTTGTAAAAAAAAAACCCAACAAATATTTCCATGAATTAATCCACTCTGTAAAGGTTAGATAACTTACTCTGAAGGCACTTTTGTTTTAAATCAAGGTCTCTGCTCAATGGACTCATGCTCTATGAGGTCCAAGACAGTTGGCTAAAATAAGTTATTTCATGTGTGCTTTGCAGAAATCAATGTATGCAAAAGTTTATAATAGGAAATGTGTGAATCTGATAACCAAAGAGTGAAACCCACTGATTCATACCATCGGCTGGAAGTGTTAATATGTACACAAATCAGTGTCTTCACATTAGTGACTAACACATCAGCAATAATTTACCAGTAAAACAGACAGTGAAGCCTCTGTCAACTCATTCCAGAATCATCATCTTGTGCATTAATACTACATGAGAACAGGATAACAGGAAATAAGAGAGAAAGACAAATGGGAAAGAAGGGCAGTGTCCCACAGAGGATGTTCTCTCTGGCCAAATCTCAGAACTGGGGACGAAGATAACAAGACAATAAAAAGCATTAAGAGCCACAGCACTCGTGCTTCAAGGCAGAAGCATTCTGATTGCATTCATTAGATGAACTGTGATCTGTAAAGAGTAGCAATACTCTTCCTTGCTAAAAAGACTTTTTCAAAGCTACCCAAATATAAACAAGTAACTGTGTGAAGTGTTAGCTCAACCTTGGGGATTTCTAGTAAGGGGAAGAGAAAGAACACCTCTTTTTAGTAGTCCTGTTACTCCTAGAGTCACATTGAAGGAACGCAAAGCAAAGCTCAAGCTTTGCTCTCAGAAGTGCATGAGCACCTTATCCCAAGATCCAGCACGGGCTGTTAATCTCATCTAAACTGAATTATTACAGCAGGTCTTCCTGCACCCTCCTGGTGCTGCACTATGTTCATTATACAATGCAAGGACACATAAGGATATGCCACAGGGCAGATTTTGCTCCTGGACCTGTACTGGCAGATCCCAAAATCTGCCCAGTACCATCAATCCGAATGTCATTTTACAAGGAAAAAGCAACAAGAAGCAACTTTCAAAGCACTCTCCTATGGGAGAACTGTGCAAATGAGGAATTTAAACTTAGTTATACCACTTTTCTCCAAATCTAGCTTGCAAACAATACCCTGTTTTCACTTGGAGTGGTACATTTTCTAGTCAAAATCTGCTGTCTCATTAAATCTATTAAAGCTGGAAGAGGCATTATTTACACCAAGCAGACAAGCCTTGGGCATTTTAAATCCCCGCCATTCATCATGAAGCTCCTGTTAAATGGTGCAGTTACCATTAGGGACTGGACAAGTTTCTCCCTGCAATTAGCTACTTAACAGTGACACTTCTCCCACTTCAACTCAAAAAACAAAGCCTGTACAGGGATCATGCAGAAACACCCTTGAAATTGAGAAGGTCTCTCCCTGACATGACAGAGGACCCAGAGGCTCACATATGAAATATCAACTATTCAGTACCAAATTTTTATACAAGTATTTGCATTTCATATTAATAACAACAAAAGAAAATCTCAATCATTCTGAGGCTGTATTTCTTAAATAAAAAAAAAAAGAGAGAGAAAAGGGAAGGGAATATAAAAAGTGAATCAAATGTTAGCCTAAAGGTAAATACCCTGAGGATAGCTGTTCTCCTACCAACAGAATTTCAGATTGTTCCTATTGTTTTATGTTTTGTTGTTTTGATACTTGGAGAGGAAAGCTTAATAGAAAACTGAGTGAAGTTTGCCCATTTTGCCTCACAGTGAACAAAAAATAGTCACAGGCATCCAAGCATCAGGTAATAAACTGCAATAATCATGAAGTCAGCCTAAAATCCAACTGTTTTCCTAAATTTCAAGTGCAATAAAGGTAAGTTGGGTCATCTGGATCCTTCTATTTTCAATTCTTATTGTTTTGACCTCTATAGTTCTTCACTTTTCAAGCTGTTTTCTGCAAGGCTGGAGACTATCCATTTCTTTAACAGATCTGAATACCTAAAAGTATTCAGCAAGTTCTTCCAGCAAGTGCTGCTTACCACCCTGTTAAGTTGCATCCATATCTATTTCCTGGGTTGCACATTTTTGCATGACACAGACTTGTGATCCTGCAAAGATTTGTTATAACCCCTCTGTTCACTTCAAGTGCTCTAAATGGTTTGACTGAATTTCTCATCGTGTGTTTCTCAGAGAGCACTGTCTGAGTGCATGAGCAATGGGAGCGGGGCTGCTCCACGAGTGGATCAAGCCAGGAAGCACAGGTGACCCAGCACAGGCCATGCCCTCACTGGCAGAGTGACAATCCCACGGGATCTGAGGATGGGGCAGAGCCCGGTGGTTGCAGCAATGAATCTCACCAGCAGCCTCTGACCAGACAAAGTAACCAAAGTAACCAACCTTGGCACTTCCAAGGTCCATCCAGCTGACAAGCACAAGAGGTAGGACTGGAGGCAGGATAGGGTTCCATCCAGAAGGCAAAGTCAGAGATAAACATGCCCACAGCATAACTCAGGCTAGGACTGGGTGCCAAGAGCTGAGCTGAAACTGGTCTCCTGGAGAGAGGGGAGAAGCTGGTCAGGGTCAGTAAGGTTCAGTAGTGCCCCAAGGACCCTGAGAGCCATAAGCTCCGAGGGGGAGCTCAGGCACAGCCCTGACCTCATCGAAAAGGAAAGAAAATGAAAGAAAATGCTGCCATTATTGCATGAGGTCAGGATCCATCCAATATGTTTCTTTTCTAGCTCCTGTCACATGTACCTCAAATACCCTTGGGTCACATATCAAATAAATAGATAAGAGTGATAAAAGTTAACTAAAGCCATGCAACACTCAAAGCACCTCTCAGTCACAGCTGTTAAGGATATTAGCACTGTATCAAGCACCAACAAAATAAAAATTGCTGTTGTGTTTCTGGCCGGCACTGGAAGGTTTTGAAGTTATTTTTTCTAAGGCTAGCTGCCAACAGTGCCATGGGAGTGCTAACACACTGCCATTTCATTTCAAGGCCAATATTGAAATACAGTAAAAATCTGCATTTAAACAGAGCCATAAAGGCCAAAAAAAAAAAATTTCTCTTGCTTTCAGCAAGTTTTGGATCAAGCAGCATGCAAATAGTTTTCATGTGTGAGAGTGATGTTGCCCTCTGCTGGGTAACCCATAACCCAAGAAAGCTCTGCTCTTCAGAGTCCCAGCAGATTCAAACAGAGGCAGCCTACAGATTTTTGACACTAGAATCTTTGCAAATAGCAGATGATTTAGGTTTGCTGTACCCCAAAGAGGAGGTAGGAGTACACTGTTGGCCTCTTTTTATAAGTGCAGAGGAAGGATGCAGTTTCAGTCCTCATCTCTTTGTGGAATATGGCCTGTTGATTTCCATTGCAGAATTAGCCCCATCTAATTTTTCCAAGGTCATCTGGAAAATCTGTAGGAAAGTCAAACAAAAAGAAACAATGAAAACGAAAGGCTCTGTGCTCATGACTCAAGTTTTTAGCACATGATAGAAAGAAAAAACAATCCCTCAGATACATTCAATCCTTAAAACCTCTATACACCAATTATATACTGCAGGGTATATCTACATTAATTCTCACCTATATTCATTTACTTGTTTTTCTTCCTTTCACAAAATCAGATTTAATTTTTCTTAAGTAACAGATAAATTACTAGTGTCTATATTATCAGCACTCTATTAAGAGCAGGAATCCAGCTCGATGCCACTAGGACGTTGTAACATTCCTATCTCATCAGTGATCAGACTAAGGTCTAGGGAGTGAAATTTATCAAATGCCATTGTACAGTGTATCTGGAAGGGTGATAAACATGATTAAAATTCATTTCACCAACACAGTTGCTCATATGTATTTGATGTCCTTTTCCTTGGAATGGTTAGACAAATTGCACAGTTCCCTAAAATGAAATTCAGTCTTGGATTTTATACAACATGTCCTGATAATACAAATCAATATTTTGACAAAAACACATTTTTGCTTGAAGATGAAGTATAATGTATAATGAAATACATTTAAGTACTTTATAGTTTATCCTGAGAGCACAATGCATTTGACCAAATGTCATACATCATTCCATAGAAAACTAGGTAAAGTATATAATCTATACTCCTTTAAGAAGCAACTGCATTGAGAAAGTACACAATTAAACACTTAATATTCAGAAAATATTTCAAATTAAGGATCTATGTGAAATATGTTGAAGGTATGTGTTGTTCTACACAATTTAACTGCAAGATCACAGTTTTTCCTCAAATGCAGTATCATATTCTCTAATTACTATCATTTTTAAGATAGAATACATTATCTTCTCTGCATCAACTTTCTTTTCCACAGACCTCACAAAGCCTGTTTACACATGCAATATAAGGGGGGCCAAAGAAAAACCAAAAATAGTTTATGTGGATCTTCTGCTTGCTGTGTGACTCTCACCCAATATCTCTAATGAATTACATGGTTTCCTCTAATTTCCATGTCCTTGACCCATTTGGCTATTCATCCTCCAAGCCCTCTCCCCCTATGGAGCACACAGCAAAAAAATTTCATGAGCTAGAGTGGCACAGATAGAAATTTAGAAGTTGGTAACATGTGCCAGTTCCTAAATCTAGTGCAACTCAAAGGTATCAGGAACATTTAGGAGCTGGATTCTCCTTCATTTTACAGGAAAATATGAAAATCTATATATCTTAATGGGTCCTGGCACCAAGTACCATGTGCATGGTCAGGTAAATATATGAGCAGGGATTTAGCCTTTGACTGAAGTATGAGCTGGATGAGCGAGTATTTAATAGGAAGACTAACTCACCAGACAAGACTCATAGATAAAGGAAATAAAACCTGTGTATTTTGCTTACTAAGGTTTGCTCTATACAATAGCACACCTTATTGCAGTCTCATTTACTGGTCTCTTGCCCAAAACAGCCTGGCATTTAGTCTTTACAAGGACTTTATGAGAATTCAAGACCTAAGTGCCTGGACCATAATCATTACACATGGATTGTTTTCACGGAGGCCAAGACACGAGCACGTTCAGGCAGTACACAAAGATCTTGTTGCTAAAACATCTCCCACTTGAATGTAATTGTTCTCCAGTAAGGAAGCAATCACTGAAAAGCAAAATCCTACAGATGACACGCTGAGTTTTATGTTCACAGGAGGTTGATATATTTTCCATCCACAGTGGAACTGTGTGTAATTTATAGGCAAAAATCCAGCCCTGGTGCAAGCAAATGCAGCTCTTATTGATCTCAATATTAGATGCACTCATTTATAGCAGGGCTGCTTTTGGCGTCATGTCTGTTTAGCACAGAATGAATAATATTACAAGGCAGGGCATAGGTTCACCGTGCGTGCTGAAAGCTTTTGCATTTGTGAATGTTAAAATAGCCTGCCTCCACAATAGCAACTATTTTGGGTTGGAGAACACAACATGTGCCAATCTTGAGTTGCATAATGCTTTCACATATCTCAGGGCTCGCTAGTCTGAATAGTTCCATACTGAATGGCTGCTTAATATCTCCGTTAGTGCGTGCAGGTCCTGTCTCTAACAGCACGGTGCAGCGTGTTGCTCAATAGATGAGATCTGCATTCACTCACAAAAGCCCAAGCCGGCCTGCAGAAGAGACTGAGGCAGAGCTTCATTTGAAGAGCCCTGTGGCTTATGCTATTTTGGTATGAGTTTAAAGAAAAACACTCACATTTTTTACACATTTGGTTTTCATTTGTTTGAAACAGTTTTGTAGCCTAATAAAAAGACCTACAGTTTCATAAAAGGAAGTTAACTGGTTGTCTTTGGGCAGTAGGAGAAGTTTTCATATATTACTGGGTTATTTTAAGGGCATTAACTACAGTCAGCCCATGAGCTCTGTTATAGAACTGATTTGATTTAGGTTTTTTTTTTAATTACACTGTGTTTTATTAAAAAACAAATCCAAATGTCAGTGTGAAAAACCTAGATCCTTTCTTATTACACTGCTCTGGCCTGGAAGGCAGAGCGCTCCTTGTGTAAGCTATTCTCATTGTCCACTGCCTGTCTGCCTCCTGGCTAGCAGCAGATTTACCCAGCAGGAACAGAGGTTCAGGGTGCAGGTGTTCCCATCCAAGCTCTCCTTCCAGTGGCAGGAAGGGATCTAATTTACCAATACATTTTCAGCTTCCAACAGAAAGAGAAATGTGACAGCCTGATCTCACCTACCAGCACCCAGACCCAAGGGGAAGGCAATTTGACTGTCTAACCTTGTGTTTTGGCAGTGGGAAAGGAAGGGAAGTAACCTGACCGCTGCTGCCTTCCCACTGATAACCTGCAGCCCCGAGGATGGCCATAACTTACCCAATCAGCCACAGTGCTTGCCATCCTCAAAATACACCTGGAAAAATTCTCTTAAATGGATATCACAGCAGACGGCTCAGGAGTGAAACACATGTGTTTTTCTTTCTAAAGCTTAAGGAAACATATACATACTGTACTCTAAATATGTTTACATTACTGTCTTCTTCTAGACAGGACAAACATGCTGCTGTGTGTAACCATTAAACACTAGCAGCTACCATTCACCTCAGAGATATTATACAGGATAACAAATTTAATGGAAGTTTGGTTTCCAAGAACCTAGCCTTTCTTTTTTAATTGGACTTTTCCATATATTTTATGCTATCTCAATACATCCTCTTTACATTTATGATAGAATGGCTATTCAAGGTATTAATTAAACCTAACCCTTATCAAGGGATAAATTAAGATAAGGGCATAGTCCAGGTAAGTAGAGTAACAGTCCTGGGTAGGTATATGGAAAGCTGAGTGGTTTTTTCTCAAACTGAGAGAGAAAAGAAAGGAAAAAAGAAAAAAAAAGAAAATAGAGAAGGAAATAAAATACAAAAAAGATGAGGATAAAAAAAAAGGGTAAGCTGTCTGGGGTCTCTTTAACAGGAAGTTTAGCCACTGACTCCAGAGTCATGGATCTTTTTGCTCCTGCCTAATACAAGGCATCTTCTGTCCTTCTTTCTCAAATCATGTCCTATCAGGCAAGGTCACTGTCATATCCTCTCTCAGTAAAAAAAAGGAATTTATTTCCAAGACAAAATTCATGCCTCTGAGTCACACTAGAGTTGAGTCTGGAGGCACACCATAGTAATGTGGGAGAACTACACAAACCCTGCAGCTATACCTAGAGGAAGAAGAGAAGAAAAAATAAAGAAAAAACATAAGTGAGAGAACAGTCTTAGTGGGTTGGACCTCAAATCTACTCTAACTTGTTGTGTACAACCAGAATGACAAGACAAGCAGTAAACTCTAGAGATCTGAAAGCCAATATCTCAGTGGCTGGAAATTGATGTAACTTGGGGAATCAGCATTTCTGGACATTTGGGTCTGTTATGGGTAGGTTAAAAATGGAACCTAAGGAACATTACAAATATCACACAGAGTATCAGAAGTCATTTGTCTTCAACATGCTACAGATTGGTCTTGCTCAGAGCTAATTACTCATCATGAGGATCTGAGAGAAATTTCTGTATAAAAGTCTGTGATATTAAAGGACCTGCTCCTTCTATCAGTGACAACATCAAACTCCACCGCCTTCATCTAAGCAAGAACCAGGTTGATAACTGCAAGTTTCCTTAAAGCAAAGGAAGATTTTGCTGTGAGTGAAAATCAGAATTTTCTGTTTGATACACTAAGCATGGCACAAAAAGTCGTTTTGCTTTGCAAGATAATGGAAGCCCCTTCTTTTATAGGGCTGAATTCTGTATCTGTTATGTCCAGCCAGAGATTTTAAAAAAAATCTCACACATGCATGTCAGTCATTGAATGATGTTGTTTAAAGCTAGAAACTGTGAGCTGTTAGGCTTTAAAGAATAGGCAGACAGGCAAGAAATTCCACCAAGTGATTTATAAGCAGGTGGATGAGAAAGTGGAAACTTTTGTGAATCTTGGTCGTGATCCAGTTCATAGCCTTATTTTGGTGGAGGGCTCCCTCTTCTGGATTTTGATTGAAGCATATTTCCCAAAGTCCAAACCAGTTTATTTTTTCCAATGCAACTGAAAGGTGTTTTCAATTAGAAAACAGATCAGGGAATGTCTCTATGCACTCTCAAACAGTGCCCCTGCCCAGATCACTGTGGGCAGCACATTTGACTGCATCTGCCCCACAGACCTGTGGAGAGAAAGGGAGCTGACACCACGGTTTTTAATCTGTGTATTTAAGCTTACAGATGTCCCAGGCACAAGGAAAAGGGTTTACTTAAGCTCATGATTCTTTATTTTTCTTGCTATCTAAATGCAGGTTTTGGATAATTACATTATTAAGAAATAGTCTTAGTTGCAACAACTCCTAGGAACTACTTCTGAATAAGACCTTCAAGTTAAGGAGCTCAAAAAGAAAAATATCTGTTTGGCTAGAAGTTCTCCAGTGACATGAAAAACAGCCTCTTAGTCCCTTACACAAATCAAAATATTCCTACATGAAAAATCCTTCCTAATCTGTGGGGAATTTACTCCCCTATAGGAATTCCATCTGAAAACAGACACTTCCTGAATGGCAGGTGGGACTGCAAGAAACTGAAACTGTAGCTTTGATTTATTTGCATTTCTTAAAGTGAACAACCTTTTCAGGCAGAAACCTGCTTCAAGGCAGATTTTTCTTTAATACAGCCTGAGTTTAATACCCCAGTGCAAATATAAGACTATGCTACAAACTGTAATCGTGGCCACAGGGGAATTCTTTATTTCAGAAAAGGGTAGAAATGCAAACAAAACTCCGAGTTTTGCTGAAAATTAAATAATAGTAATAGTAATATGTATGGCTTAGTGAAAAAGCATCAGATATCTTTGATTTTAAAGAATGACTGCAAAGTGTGCATTTCATTTAAATGGAATAATCCGAATTTGAAGTAAACAGCCTAAATTTGAAAACAAGGAGGTGACAAAAACTGTGCATCCCTTTATCAGAGACTTCTACACTGATATATAGCAAGCCTTTACCTTCTAATGTTGCTGCTGCCCACAAGAGAGCATGCATCTAGACCAGCTATCCCCTGGCTCTTTCCTTGCAGATTACCAAACAACAAACAGCCCAGTCAACATTTGGGGCCCATAATACCCACAGGCCATTTATTGTGAGCTCCCAGAGCCACCCACAGGCCCTCAGAGCTCAGTTTGGGAACCATCAACTTGAAAAGCTGCAGCTGACGCCAGGTGACTCCTCCCTGCCCTGGGTGATTTTAAGCTACATTGAAAGCAAACACACCAGCCCCGTCATTTGTCATTCAAAAAGATGAGATATGTAAGGGGTATGAGGAAGAACAGAAGGAAAGTGAGCTGCTTAGTGCCAAGCAGCAGACTGGATGGAAAGCCAGGAACAGAGCACAAGCTTCCTATGAACAAGCTCACAGATCTCTGTGGAGCTACAGCCCTTAAACTGAGTCAACAGACAAAGAAGGGATCATAAAAATTTATCTATCCCTTGGAACACAGATACTTCAAGCTTGTGCAGAAATTTATGTGTAGGATAAAAGGTCCTCACAACTTCCAGCACTAAAGAAAAAAAAAATAAAATAGAGCCAAGAATTGCCCTTCTGCTGAACCAGACAGCTACAGCTCTGCAATGACTTGCCCCATAGTTCTGGGAGGGCATTGTAGTGGGTTTTTTTAATACTTACTATTGGCATAATATAGGAGAAAAGCTGTGATGTATACTAAATTTCTATTACTTAGCTTTGCCAGGAGAGTGATCACAGAAAATTTGACCATCATTATAAGAACACTCTCTATTCCAAGAGAATAATTAATAAATAAATAAAAAGGCCTACTGTTTTCTTACTTAAGTGTGGCAAATAAAGAAGTTCATTTTCAAATTCATATGACTTGGTAGTGTTACAACAGACCGTTATTGAGAAACAAAAGGTTTTTAGTCTCTTCTAGTGCACCCTAATTTATATTTGGTAAGGCTTTGTGTTCATCTTTCCTTGAGGCAGAGTTGCTCAACACTATCAACATTCCCCAGTGCTTGAGGCCACATCCCTCCTGCATTTTAGTATCTGCCTAGGATATGTGAGCCCTGCACTTGGTTCCCTCTAGAGCTATGACAACTTTAACCACTTGACAAGCCCTGTGAAATAAAAGCATTAATAAAACCCCTCCAGAACTATTAAAAACAATAGAACAGGCATAAGCCATGTTTAACTCTCCCAAGAGAAAATCTGAGCAGACAATCTGCACTTGTTTTCTCCCAGGACATCTGCATCTATCTGTATCTCAGGTCAGCCTGTCTGCTGGCAGTGCCTAGTAATACCCACCTCACAACAGGCATCAAGGCAATTCCTAATATTCAGTACTCTCTGCTGGTAGTTATGAATTCTGACAAGAAACTTGCAACAAGAAACAAGGTTTTCAATAATAATACCCACCTCATATCACCTCTCTGGGAATATATTGTGCTGCTTTCCTCCTGCCCTTCCCCACCACTGGCCAAAGCACTGACATGACAAAATCCCATACCATATTCATTAGATTGTCACTATAGTTATTCCTCAGAGAAACACAGGAGCTTCATTCTATTACATTCAGACAAACCTCATTCAAGAACATGGTATCGGTTGTTTCCAGGAAAAACACCTTCAGGCTGGCAAAAAGGTCCTATTAGCTGCAAGAAGAGCTGTTGAGCTGTGCCTCATTCCTTGCAAAGTTCCCATCACCTGTAAGAACATGTGTCAGGGAGAGGTTGCTATTCCTTCCTTCACACATCCTCCTTCTTCCTACAGTTATTAATGGTGACAACCAGTTCTACACATTCCTCCAGGTGGATTCCTGTACTGTCCCTGTAACACTTCCTTAATTTCTTCTGTTGTACCCTCCTATGACAATCCTTACCAATACCTCCTAATTTCCCACTCTTCTCTCATCATCATCACCACAACCTCCTGGTACCCACTGGCCTGTGACTTTGTCCTCTCTGTTGCTTAGGGACTTCTTTCTGCTCTTTCCTCATACACTTCAGCAGGCTAGAGTCTGCTGCTTCATCCAGAGCCCATGATGGATGGCTGAACTGAGGAATGGCTATTTGGTTTTACCATTATTATTTGGTTTATGGTATTAAAAGCATATCTTCCCCCTGCTGATCTAAGCACAGAATTACAAATCCTAACAGGCTTTTCCAAGAACATTCATCACTTTTTTTGTGGAGTCCTCCAGCATACCAGGAACATACCTAAAACACTTGCAACTTCCCTGTTCATCTCATTCAGGCTTCGTGGCTGGCTGCTGCCCCTTTCGGCAGAAGCAGTCTCTGCCTTAGCTGTGTGCTCCCCGGGTCTCCTTGGCACTGGCAGCCTTCTCTCTGTTTAGTTCTCTAAACAGTTTCAGTAGAGGATCAGACACCCCTACCCTAAGGCAGAGGTAGAAACATGCCTCTGATGATGGGGAACAGGGAAAGAACGACTGGCCTTTTTGGGAGCAGTTGCATTTGCTTACAAACACCCTAACAGACCAAACCCCAAGTTCCATTACATTGCCAAGTGCTTGAGATATATTTTGTGAAATCAATAATGTTGGATAAATTCAAACTGTATTTTAGAGATACTTTAAATAGAGTTTTTTGGGCTCTACTAGAATGCAATCTGTTTAATTGTTAATAACCTCAATAAGTCCTACACCCAAAGCTTCAGTTCCACTTCTAAATGGTTAACAAGCTTAATCTCTCTAGAGGTCAGCACAGCACCAGAAACAAGTGAAAACAGAACAAAACAAAACAAAACTTGTTTGACTGGAGTTTTACATTTCCTCTGGAACTTCCGAGAAAGAGATAAAGGAATTTGTAATTTTCCAGAAGAGAGAGGATTCACAGTATTTTTAGCATGTAAAATAATTGATGCTGTCCAAAAAAAGGTAGAACTCAGGGAGTTCTCTGGAGTGCAGGTTATAGCTAGCTATGGTACTTAGTTCCTAATCAAGAGGTTGCTAACCAATTGTAACAGATGTGGCCAGGACTGACAAGTTTGAACCAAAGTATCAGGCTGAGCCATGACACATGCATTTATGGCATCACCTAAAGTATCATCCTTATAAAGAGTTTTAGACTGGCTGTTTATGTTACCAAGTCTATCTGAGTGTTGGTAGAGCAAATGCAAACAGCTTGGTCTTCCATTAAGGCAATCACATACCCAGATGCAAAATCCAGGACTCTGAGGCTTCATACAAATCTGGCAGTCCTTGGGGAACTTGGGTTTGATGAAAAATATATATAAATGCTATAATCTGTGACAGATATAATCTTGCTCCAATATTTTCCACATTATTTAAAAGGAAAGCTACCTTTTTGGTTCAGTCCCACAGTCTGGCATTTACAAAGATAAAAGGGCCCTTCAGCATGAGCAAACTGCAAAACATATTTGAAAATAAATTCTTAATGACAATTGGCATTAAACAATTTATTTTCAAATACATTTTGCAGGCTGTTCATGCTGAAGGGTACTTTTATCTTCTGAACTGGATGCTGCTAGGCTGAGCAGAGATGAAGTTTTAACTCTTTCAGTACCTCACAGAGAGCAGATTCCATCAGGATTTTCTGATAAAGTACCTACACCTGCATTAGATGAACATTGCATTACAGGAGCTCAATTTCTAGTCCCAAGATTAGAAGCAGATAACCACAGCTTTGCTAGCCAATCATCTGACACCTACTTCTAATTCAAAGAAGATTTCTTCTTTAATACAGTCCCTTTTTCTTTTCTCAACAGAAATCCCAATTGCTGTGATAGCAGTGCCTTTTTGGCTAGCCACAAATCACAGCAGCTTTTCATACTAAGTAGCAGGCACACTTTGTAAGACCAGAATTTCCTGTCTCTCAGGTGGGAGTCAGCATCCTGTGTTACAAATAGCCCCTTTGTTGACAAGGGAAAGGCAAGCTGTGCCTGCATTTCTGGCATCCATTCTGCTTTGCGTGCCTCAACATTCATTGCAACTTGGGTGCTTTTAAAGTCACCAAATAAAGCTGGATCACTGCTGAACAGCGTAGTCCATCCTCCACAGCTCTGCCCTGCTACAGTCATTACTATGCTTTCCCTTTGGGCATTCACTCAGCTGCACCATGAACCAGGACTGGAGAAAAAAAATCCAGCAGAAATCACCCTTTTTGTTTTAAGCCCTTTTTCTGCAAAATAGCTCCCCTTCCTTGTCTGACTGCATAGCCAGACAAATGTCAAGCTTAGAGGGTGGAAATAAGAAGCCAGGCTTGGGGATGTGCTGGAATTTGCATTTTAAAAGTAACCACAGACTAAAACAGAGGCATGATCGAACTTATAATATCAAATTCTAGGAGCCTGAAGGAAGTTGGGAGGCATATACATTATCCAGTGGTATGAACCACCTAGGGGCTGTACCATGGTGCCAAGCTAACCATTACTTCCACTCCTGGCTTCACACTGTTGTATAGGGGAACTAATATAACCAAACAATGGAAAACAAGAAGGGCCTAGAGAAAGATAAACCCTTCTTGATGCCAGTGGAATTTAGATCAGAGTGTAGAATGTAATCCTGCCTCTGTGAAAACTCTATTTCTGTGTGGGCAGAATGAGGAGAAAGAGAAATCATCTGAATACAGGACATAAGTTGTAAAAATGACTAGAGGAAGAATTCTGAAACATTAATTTTTGCCCAGATTTCTTTGTCTCAGGAAGGAGGCAGGTAAAGGGAAAGTTGGAAGAATTATCTTGGATCACTGCATCCAGCCCCCAATTATCCCCTTCAGACAACATAATCCCTTTCCATTTGACTGGTTAAACAGCCTTCATACCCATCCATTTCACAAAGACAAACAGCACATGCCATAACTGCAAACTGAGTTGCATCCATGACTATCCAAGCTCACATCTAAAAGAATTATCAGAATGCTAAGGGAAGCTCTTGCTTGATCCAACAGCTGCTATGCTCAAGGGCTATTGATATGGAAAACTTACCAAGAGCGATAACAATGAAGGTATGAAGTCAGAGCAAAGACACATACCAAAAAGGTATCCACAGAGAACCAAAAAAGCTGAATGAACCCAATTTACTGGTGTGATATTAACCTGAAGAGGAACATTCCAGGAAAGATGACTCCTTCACTCATATAAGATTTTAAAAGGCAGAAGATATGAGCTCTAGCACTCCTCAGAGCTGGTCTTATTGAAGTTGATAACACGTTTTCCACTAGCTTTAGAAATACTGAATCTTAAAGAAGAAAAAACATAATAATATGTTCATAATAGAACATACTTCCCTCATACAAGAAAGATGCTCATGAAATCTGTAACTTTATTATGATGCTCACAAACCATTTTCAAAGCACTGTCCCGTTTTCCCAAGAACCTGCTGGAATTGGGACACTGCAGTGGACAACCTTGACAGAACAGGTGAGCTCTGGTATCTGTGCTGTGCTGGCACTTGTTTTTTTGTAAATCTTTACTTACATAAAGCACTCTATTTCAGAGTAAAGGGAGGCACAGGCAATGGGAAGCCATGACATATGGAGTCATATGGAGACATATGCTGCTTGGTAAACCAAAGTTTCCAACAGTTGAGTAGGGCCACATTATCTCTGAGTAAGCATCTTTGCCCTCTGGCAGAAAGCTGAGAGGTCAAAGTTTTACAGATAAGAAAATGCTTCTATCCACTCCTTCCTGGCAAAGTTCAGGTGAGCTCCTTCCTTCCTGACCTCTTTCAGATGACTCTCCATGGAAGGAAGCTGTCTTATGAAACAGGGACAAACATGCATTTAGAAAAAAAAAATGGTAGGACAAAGATACGCAGAAAGGAAAGACTGAAAGGACATGGTGATGTTGTGACATGAAAGGACATGATAGGATATGGAACAAGAATACAAAGTGGAAAATATTGTCTTGATAAAAGCAATCATGCATCTCCTACTAAACAAACTAGCAGGTGAATGTATCAGTTAACCCCATTTTTCTCTCATTTCTCACCACCACAAACTGCACATCTGTTTTGCTGGCTCATTCATACGCCCTTGCCTGGTCTCAACTGCCAATCCCTGTTACTGTTAGTAACTATGGCTATCATATCAACAGGGCTTGGGAGGAAGCTTGAAGTGCACTTCTGAGCTGCAGTACCCCAATCCACAGCCCTGTCTGGTGCTGCCAAGTCCACTAGTGCCAGACCTTGCATGGGGGCTCTTCTGAGACAGCTCTGCTGTGTCTGCCCCAAAACAGCTACTGCCATCAATCAGCTCCATTTAGACTAATTACTGCTAATTTGTTCTTACATAGACAAAAAGTAACTACAACCCACCATTTCAATTTATGCCTTTAAAGAGTGTCATGGAGCTACCAGATGAGATCAGCTGGGATGACAAGCAGCCACTGACATACTCTGCTCTTGGCCACATGTTTCCACCGTTTCTTTGTATTGCCTCCAGTATTCACCTGACTTCTACTGAGGTATCCTAATTCTCCAGTACAGCAGGAAAAGAAAGTTTGCTGCCACATCAGGAGGTTGAATCAGCATCCCAGAAGGCAGTTAAGCATGATTGGTACCAGAAGAGAAAGCACTGGGACAAAGCAGAAGAGGAGAGAGAATCAAGACTTCCTGGGTGACATTTCTACTTTGTTAGTTAAGCTGGTTGAGTAATCTTTTCTAATTTTTCCCAGGTTCAATTCATGCAAGCCATTACACAGTCTGATTTAAGTTGTGGCAAATTATACTTCTCAAAATAAAAGAGGAGCTTCTGAAAAAGGCTTTTATATCAGTTCATATGCAAGAATTCAAATGAACATTCACATTTACATGGCCAAAATTAGAGTACCCTCAATAAAGAACACGAAAAGTAAAGATTTACATGCTCTGTCTTTTTTTCACTCCTTTAGTTGGTACAACTAACAGGATATCAAAGTGAAGTGCTTAAGCAATGTAGAAACTTTCTACAGAGGAACAAAGGGCTGCACAGCATCAGAAAGCTCACAGTTTACTATATCTTATAAATGGAAAGACTTGGCAGAAAAGACAAGATCTAAAACCATCTCCTCAGTCCTTACAGCTTTAGAGGAGCTGCCTCTTACTTATCCACAGTATTTTCATTGCATTCACTTAATAACATCATATTAGGTTACGCTATCTAATGACTACCTGAGCTAAATAGAGAGCACAATTCTCTGTAGAAGTTTCATGAACCACTCCTAGGAGATGACCACTTAAGCAAAACAGAATCAGATCATTCTCTTCAACATCAAAAAGTGGCTTAAAGCTGTCTTATTTGAGCAGATGGATATTCTCCTTGCACAGTGAACTTGTGGGTTGATTTATTCAGTCAAGCATCAAAGTCAGCTCTGAAATGCTTTTAGAAATGAAGACACCTGAAACAAGTGACTTATGACAATTTTTCTGCAAAGATCAACTCTCCACCTTGTTATTCATCACACATATTGGATTAATTTCTCAATTATCATTCATTTTTCCATCACTAGCTTATAGAAAGCACTGTCATCAGATTTAATAAGGCAAAACATGTGACAGGATTCCAAAAGCACTTAATGTTAATGGAGAGAATGAGACAGCCCAAATAACACCCATAGTGAGCAGAAACAAACATGGGATTTAGGCCTTCCTAAGCACATAATTACTGACAGCAAGAAAGAAGGGATCTCTGTGGGAAAATTGTCCAGTAACAGTTTATGAAATGGCTTCTCACCATCCCCTCTGATAAAAGTGGTTCTCAGCTTAATGCAGGGCTCAACCGAGGACAGCAGGACCTGTTTCAACTTTACCATCCTGAGTTATTCTACCAGCCTACAAAGAGAGCACACCCAAAATATCAATTCCTTCTGACCTACCAAAGGTATCTTAACCTTCCATAACATCTTTCACTCTCTTGACCTGCTTTACCTCCTCTTCATGGCTCCTCCTTCCCCCTTCCTCTTCCCCCCCACATCTCTGGAAAACCTGAAATAAATACTTCATTTTGAGACATCCTTGAGAGGCAGCAGGTTACAATTCAGTCCGTCTTGTAGTCTTGTCTGTGCCTCAGTATCCCCAGCTGTGAAGTGATAAAATCTTATTTACCTGTGTAAACTACACTGAACTTCTGGGGCAAAAGAAAAATGTCTGTATTCCAAGTAGTGCTGAAAGTCTGATCTGAATAACAAAACATTTCAAACTGTCTGATAGGTAACTTAGCATTCACTCATCTATACACAAAAGATCCTGATTTAATTTTTTTCTCAGATTCTCCAGAAAATGCCAATTTTTTTTACTGGCAAACCAAACCAAACAATAAATCAATTAGCTCCAAAAACCCATCTGAAACATTAAACACTAAGTGAAGGACAAAAAACTCTTATTTTTCTCCTGTAGAATTTGACTAGAATCTTTGACTTTCCTTTTCTCTCAAGCTAATCTCCATGAAAAAAGAAGAGAACTCTTTGCAAAACAAAAATTAAGTACCTGAAGGGACAATACTTTTCCCAAAACATGAATAATCATATCTGCCACGAGATGCCCTAGGCATCCGCTTACAAGAAAAGAATGCATCAGTCTTGGCATCCTTCACCTTTCCAGAAAGTCTGGTCCTTGCTGCTAACAAAAAAAAAAAAGCTTGTTTTTAAAGCAGTAGTTTCTGTCCAGTGTTGTGCAATCTAATCTCACAGCTCCTTAGCACTGAGTCAACTTCTCTAAATTAAACAGCTTTCCAAATGATCTCTTTCACAAGATGCAAAAATAAAAACAAACAGAAAAACCTCAAACCAACCCTAAACCACAACATTGTAAGAATTTTCTTATTGTTCAAACAGCAATGAAGATAACCACCTACATTTGTTTTTAAGTTTCAAAGACTCAAATTAGAATCAGCACCATCCTCTCCCCTACACTAGTCCAAGATAATGCTTAACACAACACAATCTAACCAAGGATGCACCTAACCTAGTGCACTGTTTGCAAAGGTGGCCATGAGTTGATGCCCGGAGAAAAGTAAGAATTTAGACAAAGTCTTTCTGTTTTATGCACATAAACTCATATAATATGTCAGCCCCCAACTGATATTCTCTCACTTTCCAGTTATTTGAGAAGGTTTACAAAAGCCATGCTTGACATAAGGATAAGAGGGTAAGATCGTGAGGGTAAGAGACAACAGGCATAAGTTGAAACAAGGAATGTTCAGATGGAACATACAGAAGCACTTTTTCACTATGAAGACTGTCAAGCATAGGAGCAAGCTTCCAGAGAGGTTATGCAGATTCTCTCCTGGGAAGACTTCAGAACCAGACTGAATAAAGCTCTGGGTAAAATTGTATGAGCCAGGTGGTCCAGCTTTCAGTGAGATATCAGACTAGAGATCTCCTGCAATCCCTTCCAAGCTGAATTAGTCTATGACCTTATTTTTCATCTAAGGAACTTTTGGTCTGGATATTGCTTCCATGTCCCAAGTTATTTGCCCACAGTTTCACTTTTATATGTATTTCTCCTGTGCCTGTGCAAATTCCTGACAACTAGTTCCTCCGCCATCTGACAAATGTCCTTTGCTTTGTTCCTAGCTTCACTGAGCTTCATTTCATGACTCTGGCTTGCTTTCAAGTGCAAGAAATATAAAAAACGTGTGCAAGGGAAGAAGGAAAACAAGTTACTAAAAATTGGTTTAGTATCATTTATTTCACTTAGGACGTGAAAACACTTTTAATAAATACCCTGCACTGTCTTTCTGAATTTCGAGGTGAGGGGGAAGGGTGGTTAGGTATCACATTTGTGTGCCATCGCTAGCTGTCAAAACTTCCCAGCACTCTGCTTGATGACTTCACAGCACACTTTCGGAGTTCTTGCACTCAATCATTACAAAGCATGACAAATTTCCACATCCAGTCATTGCACAGGCACAGAAGCATATAAAGAAATAATTTCTTGTCCCACAGCTGCTGGAGTCCCAGTTGCCAGTCTCCATATCAACCAAAGCACCTGGACCAAATGAGCACTGAGAACAAGTGAAGTTGTGCCTGTTGACACAGTGGCATCACAACCTGTGACACTCCAGGTGTCAGCAGAGAGTTTCAGTCACTATCAGGTTGCTATCAGATATCCTTCAAAACTAATTCAGTTAAGGTGGAGTTCACTCCCATTGTCCTGACTAAAGACAAGTGGACACTTGCACGCTTTCCACCTTCTGCACATGAGTAAGGCAGACACAGTGTATGATCAGTTTGTACAAACTGCCCATTTGTAACCAGAATGTCACAAACACTATAACCTTCTTGCATTTTAACAGTGAGACCAAATAGCTTCCACCACCTCACAGAGGAAGGTGGTGATCCATCTCCACAGCATTTGCTTCTTCCTAGGAGTCCCATATCAATCTGGATGACTGAGACTCAAAAGTCAAGGCTAAGAGAAACCATTAGATAATCATACCTAGGGTGTTTTTAATCCACTAGGTTTTTCAATACCCCTCAGTTCCCTCATAGTAAATCCAGTGATTAGTACCTAAATCATTAATTTTGCTTTGGCATCAAGCCACAGTCTCTGGCTATGCCTCCACCGTGCCATTAGTGACTGCTTTAGGACCTAGCTTCTTGGGATTTTTCCCCCGTATTAAATGACAAAACATAAGTCACTCCTGTATCCTTCTTTTTTGATAAAATAAACTGACTTTACATCTGAAAATATTTGTCCCTACACAGGGAGGATTTTTTGCAACATTTATGGTTTATTTCTTTACCCTCTCTAGTTTGGTTGTATTCTATAATGGATGTTAATATTTGGCCTGAGGGCCACCTTTGTGAAGGGGACAGAAACAGCTGGAGCAAGACATTTCCAGGTGTAACCTTCTTTGCTTAAGTATGGCTTTTATTTCTTTAAGCTGTACATGTAAGTTGCCTTGTTGGCTGGGGTGCATTGAAAAAATTGTAGCTAAAAGCAATAAACCTGTAACACACCTCACCATTATTTATTCCATCACTGAAGATACTGAATAGTGACAGGCCCTGTATTAACTCTAAAAAAAACCCCGAAGTAGTAAGAAATCCCACTCAAAATGCATCCTTTTGCTACTACTTTTTCAGATTTCCCCTTAACCATAAGTCTGGGAGCAATGGACTTTATCTTAACTTTGTCTTCAGGCAAACTACTAAGCTGAAACCCTGCCTTAAAATGCCTAAATTCACTGCTTCAAATTTTTAGAAAATATAACAATGAAACAAACAGAAGAACCTGGGAAGAGCAAGATGAGCAACTGTGCTCAATGAGCCTCATTAAAAGGGAAGGAAAATATTTCAAAACCAAATTAGAGATCCACAGAGGGAGTAACACAATTCCTCTTTTCTTGTATACTAATAACTCACTAGGAGTAACAAATTCTGCAACATATTTATTTATGCTTCCTTCAAAACTAGCAGGCCCACTACCTCATGAAAATGGTGTAGGAAAAACCTTTTCAAGAAAGAAAAACATTCTTGAGGTTCACTATTTCATAGTCTACACCAAGGAATCTTGCTCATTGCAGATAGTTATCTGCAGATTTTTGACCTGTGCATCATATTGTTATAGGTCAGTTGGCAACAAATTCTTCCATACTGAAGAAAATTTCTTTCACATTTGAAAAAAGATGATGTTGCACGTCAACATTCAGTTGAAACCAGTAGCACAGGAGAAATCCTGTGGCAGCAGCCATGTTCATGGGCATCAGTATTTCTTTTTCTTTTCAAGAAAAAAATAAAAATCCTTCTGTTGCAGCATAAAAAGCTTGATTAGAAGAATAATGCCTCGGGCAAACCCTAGAGGTAGAAGCAACTTGAAAGAAACACTGTACTCAAAAACTAAGTTGATGCAATATTAAACAAGTGAAATCAGGGAAAGAGGGCGGGAGGAAATCTTACAGAGTCAGATTCT
The DNA here is from genome assembly GCA_013399455.1 of Anthoscopus minutus. Taxonomy (NCBI): domain Eukaryota; kingdom Metazoa; phylum Chordata; class Aves; order Passeriformes; family Paridae; genus Anthoscopus; species Anthoscopus minutus. Next base: position 135,505 of record VWYI01015224.1, read on the forward strand.
GAATTCTTTAACGTTGATTTGACATTAACCTAATTCTGCTAATTACTCATACAAGCATAATCTATAGGCCCACAATTCTCTGTCTGCAAAAGAGAGCTGCACTCACAGCCCTGAGGTTCACTACTTCTTCCACAGACCCCAAAACATAACTTACCTGGTAACAGTTGCCACAGCCTCCATGTGTCTGGTCATGACCCACTTCCCTGCATGGAAGTCCAGTCATGGGAAGGTCCCAGTCATGGGAACTGAACTGCATGAATGTGATCAGAGCAACTTCTCTGCATCAGAAATGGCCCTTGAAACAACAAATGCTCTTTGCTGATCAAACCACACACAGAAGACAGGTCCTCCTTAGATTTTCTGGTTCTGTCCAAACCTTTCAAGAGCTTCATTGTGGGATAGAGATATCACAGGCTGAACAACGCACACACAAACACACAAGTGTTCAGCCATGAAAAAGGAAGTCTCCCCAATGAAATGCTTGACCAAAACATCACAGTTCTTTCACACTGCTATTATTCCTTACAACACAGAAGCCAGGCACACATTTTTTAGTCACACCTCACCTTTCACCTGTTACCCATAAAGAATATTCAATCTGTCAAGTGTCATATCAAAGGATTTTTGAAGATCCTCATTCAAAACCAACAGGATCAATTGCCTGGAGAAACCAGCCTTGCCAGAGGCACACAGTGACATCACTATCAGTGCTACCACGGTTTGGGCCACCGCTGGGCCCCCTCTCTGCCCCCAAAGTCCTTTACTTCTTGCAGCAAAGGTTATCTCACCCTGAAGCAAAGGACAGGAATTGCCTGATTACAGTCTCTGACAGATCCTACAGTCATTCTGAGAATGTAATTTGATGTTGGTTTTGTAACCTGTTATTTTCAGGCATATGTCAAAGCTCACAGATGTAGGAGTTTGCCTTTAAATATCCAGGGCTTTTTGCCCACCACACATTTCAAGTTTTGCTCCAAAGGCCTGTTCTTTACTTGGCATTTAGGTGACCATGCTGAAAAAGACAACAGTCCTTCCAGCACTGCTGATTCTGATCCTGGTTGATCAACTAAAGGCACAAGGTGAGTCAACAACATATTGGCAAATCCACCTTTGTCAATTTAAGTAAGATTCACATTCATATTGTACTTACTCCTAGAGTTACTGCTCTCCCCCTCCCTAAACTCCTACTTGGGATCTCTGATCCATAAAAAGAACTACGCACATTTTTGGATATCCCTAGAAATAACTTTTCAAACCATGCTCCTCATCCTGTAAATTCCTTTCACTTTATTTGTAGGTACCCCTGTTACCCCAGTGCTTGAGGCAACAAGTGTGGAGCAAAGCAGCGATCCCAGCATGCAGCCAAGCACAGAGCTGCCTCCGGACTACAGCGGAGACTCACACAAGGAGAATGGCACAGAGCAAACTGGGAACACTGGAGTGCAAGAAGGTGAACAGACCTTCTGGGAGCTGAGTGGGGAGTCAAGTGCTGAGTCTACCTCTAAGCCCAGTGTGGAGCCAAGCCAAGAATCAACCCAAGAGTCATCCACTGAAATATCTGGTAAGACCTATTTTGTCTTGGATTGCCCACATTACTGATATCTCAGTTTTGTTACTCCAATCTCCCACTTTTCCTGAACTAAGGCGGCAGGATGAATTAAAATGTGACTTTTCCTTGTAGTCTATTTTTGGCAGGATATATGGCATACCAGATATACCATCTAGCCTCTCTTTATTCCAAAAACATAAATTGCTGCAACTAAGAGGAAGATGACACTCCTTATGATAAATAGTGTTATTATGGTTGAGTGCATTTTACAACTATATGTGAAGCAAAGAGGTCAGAGCTCCCCTGACCTGGAAGAGGTTTCTCTTGTGGATATAGTTAATGATGGCTTACAATGCACATTTCTAATGTGGGGTGGAAAAAAAACCCCACAAACCCAACCACACCAAAAATGAAAACATATTTATATGGTCAAGTTCCATTGTTATGAAGGCCTGTGGTATGTCTGAGTGACATTTCGCTCTGCTGAACACCATCTCAATAAAGATGGGCCAAATTAACCCCTACAGAAGAAAGACCTGAGGAGGATTTTGGTACCTGCACAGTATAAAGTTCTGTGGCCTGTAACTCCATATTTCTCATTACCACACTGAGCTGCTTTATCATGTACTGAGTCTCATTAATAAATAAAGGAGCACAGCTTCATCATGAGATGTTAATTCTTTTGGGGATTTTGTGGGGGTTTTCTTATTTTGTTGATTTGAGGATAATTCACGTTCTGTAAGAAATATTATAAGTGAGGATCATTTAAATATACAGAATGGAATAATGAAGCTGTGAGGAGGGGGTTTTGATTGCTTATTCCTTACAATAATTTATGTAAGAACAATCTTCATTTCCATGGCATTCATAGGGAACAACTTGCAAAGCTCCAAAGTGACAATTCTGAGCAGTGTAGCAATTTGACATTCACTCTTTTTTTTTGCTCTAGAGTAAATTGCAACATTAAAACTTGATGAAAAAGCAACACTCACTTACCTATAGAGGTGATTTCACCACCAAGAACACATGTGGAGTGCCTGTTGCAAGCTAGATGGCAGAGCTATTCCCAGAACTACATCTTGCAAGAAAACTGTAACTGTAGCCTTCAGTTACAGAAACCCATCTCACTCTTGATTACCAGATTAATTAGATCTGGTAACAGCTGACCTGTGCTGTTTTGCTTGCATAATAACCTGAAATAAAGAATGTCATTGCAAGTACGTGCTTCATCATTATTGTAAATCCTTTCCTTGGTCCACTTCAACAAAAAAGATTAAAAAGATTTCAGGGTGGGCTTGTTTGGTTTTTTTAATGTAATCTCTCAAATAGATTTAATACAACCGATGCTTGTGTTTTCTTATTTTATTCCTGTTATGACCAAGCCTATTTTCAGTTTCATTCTGACAGGCTCCAGCTGACTTCAGCAGAATGCTTTACATCTGCTGAAGGTATCCTCAGATGACAGGGTCAGCTTGAAACACAAACCACTATTTGACCCATTAACTTTTAAACAGCTGTGGCTACGAACATGAAAAAACTGTCTCTGAGTATCTTCCTACTTGCAGGTACAATGGCAAATAAATCATTGATCTACAAGTTTTGTCAGCCAGAACAACAGCAAGTAAAGGACATACACAGAAATGTGGATGTACTAAAAATTTACTGATTTGTTTCTCATATAATATCCAAGTGCTTCCTACTGCCTGGCATCAATTGCAGCATTCTTCACCTGATATTCTTACTGTTGGAGCAAAGAGCACTGAGTGCTGCACAGAACGATGTTGGATCTCTTTAGAGAACATACAGAAACAATCTAAAATAAATCAGAAGTGTCAGAAGAAAAAGGTTCCCTAAAAAAATTTAGGACTCCATCTTTCCCAAGGAACTTAATGCTGAAAAGTTCTGCTAAAAAAATCCCTCCAAATCCATAGCAGTAAATGAGACATCCTCTAGCGCATGGTGTAGTGTAGACAAAGTAGTTGTGTGATGTTGGAATAAAAGCAGTCTCAGATTTCCATTTATTCAAACTAATTTCAAACATAACTTTCCATCTTCTAATGGCACATTTGCAAAGTCATAAATAAGAGAAGTTCAACATCTAATCCCCTATTGGTGACATTAAGTAAAAGATACCATGTACCAAACCAGAACACTGGTTTATATGAGCAGATCACCAATATATTCAAGGCAATATAAAAGCTACCAAATATTACAATCAAAATACATTTTGTTTCCAATCCAGCATTCTTTCTTCTTATAAAACAACTTTTAGAATCTGTCAACAGTATGCTTCTGTTTGACTGATAAGCAAAAAAAACACTAGGGAAAAGAAAAAAAAATCCACATTCCGAGTTTTTCACTGCAAGATGCAACAGGGAGACAAAAAAAACCAATAAAATCATCAAGTTGCCCAGTGGCATGTAGCAAGGGTTTAATATTCCTAAAATATTGTCTATGCCAATATGCCAAATCTGCCAATATGATTGGCAGAAATTAGTAAAAGAAAGATAATTGCTTCAATAGCAAATACCTTGTTGGTCCAAAAAGGACTGGTAATGAAGAAAATCACCACACGATGGCTCCAGATACAGAGGCTCTTAAACAAAGTTGCACTTACTGGTCACTCAAAAGTGTTACTGCGAAACAAGTCTGCCGGCTCCGTAGCAGCAGCTGCGAAGGAATACTGCAAACAGAACTCACCCACTTCTGACCCAGGAATACAGCGGCCACTTGCTTTTTACTGCTTTCTCTGGGTCACCTACCATGTTAAAATGCAGGCTGCTGCCCTCTCACTTGTGGCTCAGAGAAAATTCTTTAGAGGGCACCCAAGAGGATATTCAAGATTCATGAATGCAATACAGCAATGAAAATGATGGAAACACACTTTTTCAGAGTCACAGCAAGAGGTGGAATGAAGCAGCTGTCTCCCATTTACTCACTCTAAGTCCTCATCAGGGTAAAAAGGAGTTGAGCATATTAATTTAAATGCAAAGGATTGAAAGAGCACAAAAATTAGGAAGTCATCACCCATCAAACTAGAAGAGGAGCAAATATGCCTTCAACTCAGTCAAATGCCACTGGGAAAAGGAACTTGATGACCCAGATGGACCTCAGACAGCAAGAAATAACTGAAGCTGCCCAACCTGCTCCACAAATAAATTACCAACTAGTTCAAATACGAAAAGGTGGCAGGTGATAGAAGTGGGTGATTCCACTTTGCGAGGTACAGAGGCACCCATCTGTCAGCCTGACCCACTCTCAAGGGAGGTGTGCAGCCTTCCAGGAGCCTGGATCTGGGACATTACTGAGAAACTCTCAAGCCTGCCCAAACACAGGCTATTATCCACTATTGATGGATGATATGGGAACCAGTGGAACAGCTGGCACCCATCTGGGAAGCATTAAGAGGGACTAAGGGGTCCTGAGCGAGATAGTAAACAATCCTGGAGTTCAAGTAGTTTATTCATGAATCCTTCAGGTAAAAAGAGAGGGACTTGAAATACGCAGACAAATCTGGCAGGTCAACAAATAGATAGAGCAATGGTGCTCTAGTCAGGGTTTTGGTTACTCAGACTCACAGGATTCACTTTGCCAAGCCTGGTTTACTAGGGGATGATAGAATTCATTAGATAAAGAAGGAAAAAAGTATCTTTGGTGCCATTACTGGACCTTGTGCTCACCAAGAAGAAGGAGCTGATGGGAATGCAGTGCTTCAATGGCAGCCTTGGCTGCAGTGACAAGAGCTGGTGTTTATGATCCTGAGGATAATGGGGACACACAGCAAGCTCACTGCTCTGGACTTCAGGAGGGCAGATTTTGGCCTCTCCAAGGACCTATTTGGTAGAGTCCCATTGGATAGAGCCTTGGAAGACAGAAGTGTTCAAGAATGCTGTCTGAATTTCAAGGATCACCTTCTCCAAGCTTGGGAGCAACATAACTCAACAAGGAGGGGGCTGAGCAAAAATGCCAGGAGGTCTCTATGGATGGATAAGGAGCTGCTGTGCAAACTCAAAGTGAGAAAAGAAGCTTTCAGAAAATGGGCATGAGGACAGAGGGCCTGAAAAGATCAGGAAAATTGTACAAGAAGCTAGGGACAAGGTTATAGAAGCCAAGGCCTAGTTAGAACTGTGTCTGGCCAGGGATATTAAGGATAATAGGAAGGGCCTCTATAGGCAAGCAAGAAAAAGACCAGGCTAATGTGGGCCCTTTCAAGAAGGAAAAGGTAGACCTGACTACCCTGGACAAAGAGAAGGCTGGGATTCTCAACAACTTCTGTGCCTCTGTCTTCAATGGCAAGTGCTCCAGCCACACCACCCAAGTCAAGAAAGGCAGATGCAGGGACTGGGAGGATGCAGATCCTGAGCCCACATTCAGGTTTGAGTCAATCTCAGATTTGAGAATATGCCCAAGTCCACAGGAGCCAAATGATGCTCATCCGTAGGTCCTGAGGAAGCTGGGAGATAAGGCTGCTGAGCCACTATCTATCATTTCTGAAAAATCATGGCAGTCAGGTGAAGTCTCTGATGATGGGAAAAAGGGAAATATAATCCCCATTTTTAGAAGGGGGAAAGTGAATGACACAGGGAACTACTGACCAGTCACTTTCACCTCTGTGCCAGGCAAGGTCACAGAGCAGATTCTACTGGAAACTGTGCTAAGGCACCTGGCCAACAAAGAGGTGACTGGTAACAGCCAAAATGGTTTTACAAGGGGAAAATCATGCCTGGCAAATCTGCTGACCTTCCATGACCAGTCCTGACAGGGCTACAGCATTGGTGGGCAGGGGCAGAGCAACTGACATTGTCTACCTGGACTAAATGCAAAGTGTTTCACACTCCTGCACAGCATCCTTGTCCTAGATTGGAGAAACAGGGATTTAATGGATGGACAACTCTGGATAAAGCTGGATAGCCACACACAAAGAGCTGTGGTCAATGGCTACACATGTGATGGGTGGTGTTCCTCAGAGATTAGTACTGGGGCTCTTCAATGTCTTTACTGGCAATGTATACAGGGGGACCAAGCGCACCTTCAGCAGATTTGCTGACAACACCAAGGTCTGTGGTGCAGTTGACACCATGGAGGGAAGGGATAATACCACCCAGGGGCTGATGCAAACATCATGAAGTTCAACAAAGCACAAAGGTCTTACACCTGGGTCACTGCAACCCCAGACACACCAGTGGATTGGGCAGAGAAGTGATAGAGAGCAGCCCTGCTGAGAAAGACTTGGGGGTGACAGGTGATAAAAAATTCCATGAGCCAAGCAGCCAGCTGTGTCTGCTCACAGCCCAGAAAGCCAATCGAATCCTGGGCTGCATCACAAGGAGTGTGGCAAGAGGGTCAAATGAGGTGATTCTGCCCCTCTACTCTGGTCATGGGAGATCCCACTAGAAGTAGTTTGCACAGTTCTGGTGTCTCAAATATAAGAAGGACATGGAACTGTTGAGCAAGTCCAGAGGAGGCCACAAAGCTGTTAAGAGCACCTCCCCTATGAACATAGGGCTGAGAAAGTTTGGGCTGTTCAGCCTGGAGAAGGTGGCAGGGAGACGTGATGGTTACCTTCCAGTATCTGAAAGGCACCTACAGGGAAACTGCAGAGACTCTTCATGAGGAACTGCAAGGACAGGACAAGGAGTAATGGGTATACATTGAAAGAAGGAAACTTTAGGTTAAATATCATTAATGAATTTTTCACTCCAAGTTTGGTGAGACACTGGAATAGACTGCCCAGAGAAACTGTGGATGACTGTTGGGGGTTACGTGGGTTTTTTTTTCGTTCCTTAAACAGTGGAATTTTTCGCATTTAGCTGGGAGAAAAAGCCTCGATGGTTGGTATATCATCGGTACTTTAAAAG